>ML280853.1:0-54440 GCA_005239495.1 Nicotiana undulata
AGTGAACCAAGGAACATTCGGTTAGGTCTGTGTGCGGATGGCTTCACGCCTTTTTTTGTATCTACGACACCATATTCATGTTGGTCTGTCTTTCTTACCCCTTATAATCTACCACCCGAGTTGTACATGACTAGTCCATATATATTCTTAAATTGTATTATCCCCGGTCCACGTAATCCGAAAAGTTTGATTGATGTATATTTGCAACCTTTGATTGATGAGCTAAAACAATTGTGGTACGATGGTGTTGAAACATATGACATATCAACCAAGCAGNGTGGTAAGCTAGCTTGTCCTTACTGCATGGAAAATAGTAAAGTGTTCACTTTGAAACATGGCCGAACGCAAACATGGTTTGATTGTCATCGTCAATTCTTGACTCCTGATCATGAGTTTAGAAGGATGAAAAATGCATTCAAAAAGAATAAAATGGAGTATGATTCTCCAACTCCGATACTATCAGGTGAGGAAATTTGGGAGAGGGTCCAGAACTTCAGTAAAGTTACTGGAATTCCACCTTATAAATTCCCCGGATACGACATTACTCATAACTGGACGAAACAGAGTATATTTTGGGAGTTGCCTTATTGGAAGGATAATCTTCTCCGTCACAACCTTGATGTCATGCATATTGAGAAGAATTATTTTGACAATTTGTTCAACACAGTGATGGATGTTAAAGGTAAGACAAAGGATAACCCGAAGGCTAGAATGGACTTACAAGAATATTGCAGGCGGCCTGAATTATACTTGCAAACAGAAAACAATGGTAAGATATTCAAGCCCAAAGCAAGTTACACATTCACTTTGGAGGAAAGATGGCAAATTTGTGATTGGGTAGCGAAATTGAATATGCCTGAGGGTTATGCGTCGAATCTTGAAAAAAAGGTTGATATGGAGGTAGGGAAGTGCCATTTGAAAAGTCATGACTGTCATGTTTTCATGGAGACCTTAGTGCCTATTGCATTTTTTGGTTTGCCTAAAAGAATCTGGAAATCCATCACAGAGATTAGTTTGTTTTTCAAAGACATGTGTTCTTCCACATTAAGGGAAGAAAACCTACTCCGGATGGATCAGAACATTCGTGTAACATCTACTAAGATGGAAAAGATATTTCCATGTGGTTTTTTTGATGTGATGGAATACCTTCCAATCCACCTTGTACACGAGGCACGACTTGGAGGGCATGTTCAATCCAGATGGATGTATCCCTTTGAGAGGTAATATTATAAGTTTCATGTAATTTTCTGTTTTATTTGAATGTTCTTGGCTAACCTGAAATTATGTAGGACAATTGGCAAATGCAAACAATTTGTTAAGCAGAGGAATAGGATAGAAGGATCTATATGCGAAGCTTATCTTGCAAAGGAAACTTCTCATTTTTGCTCTTATTATTTTGAGAGTAAGGTGAGATGTGCTAGGAATAGGCCCAATAGGAACACGGTCGAATGTGTGAATGATCCATTATATACGCCTATGTCCATATTCAATCAACCAGGCCGATGTAAGGATGTTAGAAAGAGAAGTTTGAGTGATATGAAGTACAAGTCAGCTACACTTCATGTGTTACTAAATTGTCCCGAAGTTGTACCATTTCTGAAGTAAGTATTGATTTATTAGCTATCAAAATATAAAATTTGATGTGATTACATCTCAATGCAACTACTAAAAATATTTGATGTGTCACAGTCACTTCGTGGGTCAATTTGGTCATGATGTTGTATATACGGGATTTGATACGTGGTTCAAATAATTTTTAAGTTTATCCTTATAATATTCTAACACTATGTAGGTAAACAATATTTGGAAGTTACGCTAACTTATAATTTTTTTTAACAATATGTAGGTAAATGATCCAAATAATGGTGTAAATCAACTTTTGAAAGATATATCTTGGGCACCTGGGCTTCAGGTCACAACAATGTTTAAGTATGTTGTGAATGGTTATAAGTTTCATACAGAGGATTGCTCTAAAAATAAAAATAGCAACAACAGCGGGGTGTGGGTTCAAGGAGGTGATGGCAACCAAGTTGGAGATATTGATTATTATGGTGTGCTCAAAGAAATAATTGAACTAGAATATTCAGGTTGGCCATATAAGAAATTGATACTCTTTAGATGCAAGTGGTTTGACCCACATCCAACAAGAGGTACAAGAGTACACAACCAATACAACATAATTGAGGTTAATCATACGAGGGAGTATGATCGCTATGATCCTTTCATTATTGCACATAATGTTAGGCAAGTGTATTATGCTCCTTATCCATTGCGGCGGAATAAGTCAGATTGGTGGGTTGTAATTAAAACTAAACCTGTAGGTAGGGTGGAAGTCGAGAATATGTTAGATGTTGCTTATCAAAACGATATCTCCAGTGTTCACCAAATAGTGGACGAACTTTTAGAAAATGAATTGGAACATCCTGCACACATATTCGAAGAAGCTGATATAGATGAAGTAACAATTATAGAAAATGAGGAATAAGAATCAACTGATGAATCTCAAACTAGTTCGGAAGAAGAATTCTCGGACGAGGAACAATACGTCGATGAGCTTTAAAAAGTTGGTTTCTTTACTACTTCTCATTTTATAGCTATTTTATTATATGTTTCAATCTAAATATGTAATTTTTATGCAGATGACAGGCAAGGGTCGAGGTAACGATGACCCTACGGGTTCTCGGGGTAAAGGAAAGGCTAAGAAGGGAAANACCCTCCATCTTTTCCACCCTCTTCAGAGATGTCGATGCATGCGCATATGTCTTATCCTCCACCCGATGGCTATTATGAGGTGCCAGAGCATCACCAGCCCTACATCTTTGTGCAGACATCGGGTCTTTCATCACAGGGCCATAGGACTGTACGTCCGTCATACAGTGCAGCTGCCTCACGACCACATGGATCACATCATCCGGGTCATAGCCACGGGGGTCACAGGCATCAGTATCACAGCCGCTTGCGGGCGATCCACCGATGTCGTAGTCATAGGGATCACAACCATCTTCATCAGTGACTCCATCTATTTCAGGACTTAGCCTGCGAGATAGTAGCTCTGACCCCCCTACACCTTCCACACATGTCTCTAATGTACAAGTTTCGGACGGTGATGCTGATGATGACGAGGAGGTGCATCATGATCAGTATGGCAGGATCATCATAGTCCCTGAGGGTGATGGGTAAGAGTAATTTGTTATTTTTACGTTTATTGTTTTGTAAAGTTTGTACTAATATATTAATGTGTTTTTTTTGTTAAATTGCAGGTTTATCCCGAGTAATATTACTACGAGGATAATCACCAAAGCCACCAGAAAGCTTTGTGATGCCCTTTATACGAGTTGGAGCGAATTCTCATTCTCGCTGAAGGAGCAAATTTTCAATGAATTTAAAGTATAAATGTTCTTTTAAGCAGTATAATTATTTATATTTATGATATTTCCATGGAATATTTAACTTTTGAAATACAAAGCAAGTGTGTATGGGAACACCGCTATAGCGCGGAAGTGGCTACAAATTTTAATCTCAAAGCTCGCAGGCGGTTGTCGCATAGTTTCTTCAAAGCTAGATAGCTCAACTAGAAACCTAACTGGTTGCTTCAACATTTATGGGCGGATTTGTAAAGGAAATGGCTTACCGCAGAGTCCTTACAAAAGAGCGAAAAAGGACAGAAAGCTCGCGCATCCGAGAAGGGAGACTCCTTGCACACTGGAGGTGCGATCAACCAAGGGACAATAAAAAGAAGATTGGTACGTAATTGATTAATTTATTTTAATTTTCAAAGTATATCTATTCTGTTTATTAACTAAAATTTATGAGTTTTCAGGAAAATAAGTTGGGGCGTCCAATGAAGCAAGATGAGCTATTCAAGGAGACTCATATTGTCAAGAAGAAGAAAGAGACGGATCAAGAAAGGTGGGTCGAGCGCCGAGCCTCGAATGTACATGTAAGTTCACTTTTCATTAAGTATTTTGATTTACTTTCATATAAATTTTGAAATACTAATTCAATGTAATATTTCTTATAGGGTCGTTTCACAACTAACGTGGAGGAATTCATACGCAGTCAGTCACCTAACGAGTCGGGCGAGCCAATCCAACTTTCGGACGAGGATGCTGAAAGAATATGGATGGAGGCTGCTGGCGGTGCAAAATGGGGGAAAGTATACGGGCTTCCTACTAAGAAGTTCCATCATATCAGTGTGGAATGCAAGGAATAAGGACTTTCTCGCAAGGCGAGCAACTTGGTGGGAAGAGCCTCTCCGCTATGCGGGAGACTGTGACAAAGCTCACAACCGAGCTAGAAGCAGCCAAGGAAAGACAAAATCTTATAGATGCTCCGTACGTTGGCATGCAAGCTCAGTACCATCGCATGCAAGCTCAGCTCAAAGCTCTCCTAGCTTCTGGAGGTTTTTCGACTCCTCGGTCTTGCGAGTCATCGCCAGAGGCTCAACTTGAACGTGAGCGTTCCTTCTGTCCTCCCCTTGCTAGTTCCTCCTGTCCTCCCCGTGATCGTTCTTCTCGTCCTTCACAAAATGACCCCTCTCATTACCGTCTTGTTAATGAAAATTCATCAGACGATGATGATAATGATGTTGAATGAAACAACCCTTGAGTACTTTTAAATAATTTGAACTAGACAATAGAACCGGTCTTTGAAACATGGCTTGTAACAAGTGTTAACTTAGTTTTGTTAGTTTAATGTGTTAGTTCTATTGAACTTTATACTTTGTTGGTTTTAATGTTGTTGTGTTATTGTTGTTGTTGTTGTGTTGTTGTGTTGTTGTTGTTGTTGTTGGTTTAATTGTTGGTATTGTTGTTGTTGTTGCTTGTAATAGGAAATATGGTATGCTGGCAGGTGATGTAGTTGCCAAAACAGTCAGTTTCTGCCAAAATTATACCTGGGCAATGGCAACCAAGGTTGGTCTCTAATTAACCCAGATTTCCTAAAAAGCGACCAACTTTGGTTGCTATTCTGTTAAAAAAAAAATCTGGGAATTAGCTACCACATTTTGGTCGCTTATGTATAAAAAAAATTAAATTCTTGACATTAGCGACCAATTGTGGTCGCTTATCTTTTAAAAAAAAAAAAAAGTGACCAACTTTGGTCGTTATTTTCCAGATTTTAAAATATAATATTTGATTTACAGACCAAAGTTGGTCGCTATATTTTGAATAATAATAAATAAATAAACGTAATTTAAATATAGATACCAACTTTGGTCGATAAATTTATATTATTAAAATATTAAAGCGACCAAAGTTGGTCGCTATATTGTATACCCGGAATATTTGGTCATTTTTACCTTAGAGTCCAACAAAATAACGACCAAGTCATGTTGGACGCATTTTGGTCGCTTTTTCACTGTTTAGCGACCAGCTTTGGTCGCTTTTTCACTGTTTAGCGACCAACTTTGGTCGCTTTTTCCCGAATTTTTAGTAGTGAAAGAAGCAAAAACAAGCACAGATAGGATCTATGATGGAGAAAAAAAAAGAATCAGAAATGAAGAAAAAATGATAAAAAATAAGTAATCAAATTCTTAAATTAACTTCCATCTTTAATCCACAATGTAACGGATAAGAATATCACATGAAAACCAAGTAAGGCATTTTTCTGATGTAAGTTTGACAATATTTTAGGGTTTTGCAAACTCTTAGACAGTAATGAGTTAGAATCTTTTCAATATTGATGAAATTAAAAGTTTGTTGAAGTATAAGGGAAATCCTGGAAGTTTTCAACAATCGGTAAACCTAAGTTCTACATCGGTAAGGCAAATGAGCCTTTTCTGATTTTCTACTGTACAACTATTTTGGAATCTCATCAAGTATTTTTACTTTTAGTTGACGAAATATATACGATGTATATTCTGTCTTATGGTTTTATTTTTTGTTGTGTAGTTTGTTAGTGAGAAGACATTGTCTGATGTTCCTGGAGTAAAAGTTGAATACCTCTTGTGCTTGAAGCATCTAGTTGATCTTTTAAGTGATGACAAGACCTCGAGCGTTGATCGATCTAGCAAGCCTGCTTTGAGTTGAAAGATGAAATTAAGCGCGTAGAAGTTGAACGCTCGACGAAAGGAAGGTTTAGAAGTTAGTAACTGCATGTATATGTCCATACCATGTGTAGTAAAAGATGAAAAATTAAGTGGAAAATCAGTTAGAGATTGTAGCGACCCAATAGTTCTTAAAACTCTTAAAACTTCTAGGGTCCATTTCGACGATGGTATTCACATCTCCTGGCTTACATTTGATCTTCAAACGACCTATGTAGTTCTGATCCATGTTCGGGTCCATGTCACCTTTGCCAGTGAAATTGTACAAACGGCTTGAGAAGGAAAAACAATGGGACATTCCAATAGTGTGTCCTCCTACAAATATAAATGTTATAGATCAATTTTCGAGTTTCTTGAATTAATGTAACTCTTCCACATGGAATAAAATATGAATTTTACCTGATAAAACAACAAGGTTTTTTTTATTTAAGCCCACGAAATGTTGTTTTAAGAGTAGTGAAGTTATCAAAAGGAATTGGCAAATTCTTTAAGGCATCTCAGAGAAGTGAAACTCTCCCATCTCTTCTTCCCAAAGGAACTGCCCAACTTGGTCCATTTATCTGAAATATTATGTAAAAGAATTATATATAAGTATTTCAAGAAATTGATTTAATTTAATTTTCCAGGGCCTTACAGTTAGAAAATGTGTCATACATATAACGCTCTTTTAAAGAGCGATATGCCTTAACGGGTAAAACGGCTGTTAAGGTATAACACCAAAAGGACGCTATATGTATTTTGGTTACTAAATTCTTTTTTCATACGTTTCGATCGTTTGAGTCAAAAGATCATATTTTAGTTCTGGACTCCTATTTTGGGCTGGTTTCACAACTTGGGACGAGTACGAAATATCACCACGTATTCTTTTTTTATTTTATTATTAAAACTAGATGATGTACCCGTGCAATGCACGGGCCCAATTATTATTATTTTCTTCTTCTTATTTTTTTCCTTTTAATATTTCTTGGTCTATTGCTAATTACACACTTTCTACGCCTTTAGGAAAAGAAGAAAGAAAATAGACTTTTGTGTAATAACGCATAGAACCACGATTACATGTATTGTTATTTATCTTTTGCATTATGTGCATTTTAATTTTTCTGAAATCGTATTACTATACCAATGACTTTGAAATATTTGTCGAAGTTTAATGCTTTATTATACAATAATTAGATAATAATTCAAGTAGAAATAAATGAAATAATATTTCTTAAGGAGATAATAGAATTGTCATATATAAATGTATGTGACCATAGTATTTTTAATCAGGTGAACATTTGAATTATAAAATTATCAAAAAGATAATTTTTCTAGTTAAAAGTACTTATTGAAAAAATGATAATAACAATCAAGTAATGCATTTAATAAAGATAATGAAGGTTGAATAGAAAGTAAGATCCTATTATTAAAAACTCACAACCAAACTTTTGAACCTAGTATACAAGCAAATAATACAATAATATATTTAAAATAATCATTATGCATTTGGTCAACCTCCACATCTTTTTTCTATATAATAGAAATGTATACGTTTGTTTTCCTCCCACAGCCTAACCTTGTTGTACCTCGTGAAATAAAGCAATCAACACATGGAACCTATCCGTTCTTAGTTACTGTACTTATTGTTGACATGACAAAACTCAAAAGGAATCTTTCCAACTTCCAATAAACCAAAGTAATGAATATCTACAACATTATGCATCTGGGATAGTGAGCTGAGACAGAGCACCTGAAGCAGTACTTAATTGATAAAGCCAAAATAGTCTCTATATAACCCAAATCGCAAAGAAACATTGTTTTGAAGGTATTGGGATTTGGGAGACTACTATCACCAATATATTTAATGAAAAGTGAGAAACAATTATACCTTCCGTTTCAATTTAGACGATACACTTTCCTTATTAATCTGTTTTAAATTTTTCATTTTACTCATTATCCGTATGACATCTCCAATTCTTCTCCATTTCTTTATAACATGGCTATAGATACTAAAATTTTAACAGATCAAAATAAATCCTAAATTCAAAATAACTCTTGAAATATTAAGAGTCTATTCTACCCAAACCCTAATTCATGTCTATAAATAAGGCTACATATATCCGTCAAAAAAGATCTCAACAATTTTATAAACTCTTGAAATATGCGCAAAGAGATCAAATAAGAGATCTCTGAAATTCCATGAAATTAAGAGACTAAAGACATGTCAAATATGTCTTGCTCAAAGTCCTTTGTTCGAGAAATACGTCGTTAAGGCCCTCGAATCATGGAGATAATCGGGAGAGAAGAATCAAGGGATAAACAGAGTTGTAACCTACAATGTTTATCAATAAAATCCTTTTTTCTTTATAGTTGTTTGTGATTGCAGTTTTATTTCTTTGCACAAATTTATTGCAAACAAATTGGCACGCCCAGTGAGACCAGTTCCGCCCTTCATCTCTTCCTCCCGCAAATCAAAAACTTCAAGGTTTCAAGATTAATTGTTGTGATGGTCGGGTACTTCAAGTCTCGTCTTCAAGTTTCAG
The DNA here is from genome assembly GCA_005239495.1 of Nicotiana undulata. Lineage (NCBI taxonomy): Eukaryota > Viridiplantae > Streptophyta > Magnoliopsida > Solanales > Solanaceae > Nicotiana > Nicotiana undulata. The sequence goes on from ML280853.1 coordinate 8,569, forward strand.
CAAGCCTACACCTCGACAAACCTTGAAGTAGGAGGCGTTTGTAGGCACTGAAATTTTAACATATCAAGATAAATCTTAAATTCGAGACAACTCCTGAAATATTAGGAGTCTATTCCACCCAAACTCTAATTCATGCCTATAAATAAGGCTACATATGTCCTTCAAAGAGGATCTCAACAATTTCATAAACTCCCGGAATATGCACAAAAAGATCAAATAAGAGATCTCTGAAATTCCATGAAACTCTTGGAATATTCATTAAGAGACTAAAGACATGTCAAATATGTCTTTCTCAAAGTCCTATGTTTGAGAAATACGTTGCTAAGGCCCTCGAATCATGGAGATAATTAGGAGAGAAGAATCAAGGGATAAACAAAGTTGTAACTTGCAATGTTTATGTAATAACCCGGTCTGTCGTTATGCAAAACCTGCATTATAATTGTTGTTATTGACTTATTATAGATTGGTTATTCTGTTATTAATGTGTTAGAGTTGATAGGCTTGGAATCGGAATGGTTAAATTAGAATTCAAGCACTTAGTCCTTATGAATAGCCTTAAAATGAGAAAAGTCAACTAAGAGTTGACTTATTGGTAAACAACCTCGGAATGCGGATTTTATGGCTCGGATAGCTTCGTTAGGTGATTTGGAACTTAGGAGTGTGTTCAGAATAATTTTGTGATGTCCGGTGTAGAATTAGGCTTGAATTGGCGGAAGTTAGTTTTTAGCGATTCCGGACGGCAGTGGAAAATAGGCTAGCGGGGTCGGAATGGAATTTCTATAGTTGGAACAAGTTCGTAATGTCATTTTGGACTTGTCTGCAAAATTTATGGTCAATCGGAGTTGATTTGGATAGTTTCAGCATCATTGGTGAATTTTAGAAATATCAAAGTTCTTAGGCTTGAATCCGATGTAAATTTGGGGTTTTGATGTTAGTTTTGGTGTTTTGAGAGTGCAACTAAGTTTGAATGATATTATGGTATATGTTGTTAAGTTTGGTTGGGGTCCCGAGGGGCTCGGGATTGATTTCGGGTGATTAACGGACTCATTTGGACTTAGAACAATTGCTAGTTTTCTGGTTTTTGTGCACAGTGATTTTGTTCACTGCGATCGCGGGTGAAGTAGTACGATCGCAGAAAGTTAATTATGGACATGGTCAGATTGGTCTATGCGGTCGCAAGAAGGGAGGTGCGATCGCGGAGTAGAAGGGGCCCAATGCAGTGCGATCGCATGGGTTGAGCTGCGATCGCGTAGAGTTAGCCAGGCACGTGGGGAGCGGGGTCAGTTGTTCTTCGCGATTGCGTGAGCCGGACTGCGATCGCATAGGTTGAGGTTCTATTGAACCACGATCGCGTGAGCTTTTTTGCGATCGCGGAGGTCTGGGGGAATTGGTCAGTGCGATCGCAGGGCCAAGGCTGCGATCGCGGAGAGTAAATCGTTGGGTAGTTAAATAATAACCCTTCCGCGACTTAAACCCTCTTTTACACCATTGTTGAGCGGAGGAGAGCTTTTTGGGCTATTTTTGGAGGAGAAGATCAGTGGGTATCTCAGAGGTAAGTAATTTGATTATTAAAACTAGTTTATGGGTGATTAAAGACCATAATCTCAGCCTTTAATTCATGAAAAATAGTAAAAAAATAGGATTTTGGGGAATGAGATTATGAGACCTTCAAGGGTCGATTTGAGGGGTCAAACGAACTCCGATTTTGGTGTTCTTTATATGTACGAAATCGTAAAAAGATGAAGAACACTTTTCTTTAAAAATTTCTGAGTTTCGGGACGCGTGCCCGGGGGTCGGGTTTTGACTAGTTTCGAATTTTTGAGTTAAATTCGATATTTTTCAATTGGAAATTATTCCTTAAACATATGTTGATGATAAAAATATGAACTTGGTAGATTTGGAGCCTTCGGAAGTTGATTCGAGAGGCAAGCGTGTTGCGGAATAATTTCGGGCTAGTTTTGAGGTAAGTAATGTCTTGAAATCCTGTTCTGAGGGTATGAAACCCAGTACTATGCACCCTTCACGGGTTTTAAAAATGCAAAGGTGAAAACTTTGGAGATATACTACCTACTTGGGAAACTATTGAGTTGCGAAACCGATTTCTAAGCTTATGCTTAATTATTATTTATATGTTATGATATATTTTGGGCTGTAAGCCATGTTTGGGGCCTAGTGCCGACTTGTTTACCCCTTGGGGGACCGTTTTACTGTGTTTCCTCACTTGATATGCTGTGATTTACACTCAGTCTTTTCCTCATAAATGGTTTTGACACTCAGAGTAATTTGATACTATTTATTGAAAAATAAAATATTATTTTGGGTCGAGAACCCGGTTTGTTTATGGCCTAAGGGCAAACTGAGAGTGTCTTACTGAGTGAGGTGAGGAGGCTTCCAGGCCTTATGAGTGATGTGAGGAGGCTTCCAGGCCTTATGAGTGAGATGAGAAGGCTTCCAGGCCTTATGTTATTATTGCGCTTGGGCTGTAGGAGCCCCTCCGGAGTCTGTAACACACCCCCAATGAGCGTCGGTACCGATTGAGTGATGATGATTGCCCGCGAGGCTGATACTGAGTGATGATTTATACTGAGTGATGATTGATACTGAGTGATTGAGGGAATGCCTGAGGGCAATGGTTACGATAATTGATTTTGGCCCGAGGGACAGATTTATGATGATTTTACTATGTTTTCGAACTATGATTTACTTCGTTTTCAAATTGAGTTTTACTGAGGATTTCACTGGGATATATTGATATTATAGTTGTTTTTAAAGGATTTTTGGAACTGGTTTTTTAACCTATGAGCTTGCTAAATACTACTTGGTGACTTGATATTTTACTGGTTGTTGTGAAATGGTGTATCTGTTTGTGTGCTTTATATTTCTCAGACTGTGATTTCTTTTCATTACTACTGAGTTGGCGTACTCATAAAGACTCCCTGTGCCTCTGTGCACAGATCCAGGTATGAGCTCACAGCAGTAGCTGACGCAGGTTCGTTAGCAGGAGTCACGGGATTTCGAGGTAGTTGTTCAGCGTCCACCGCTTCTCCATTTCCCCTCCTTGTTTAGCTTTAGCATTTGATTCAGAGATATACATTATAGTTTTAGCAGAGTTAGATTTATTTATTCGTAGATGCTCATGACTATTGACTCCAGTTCTTGGGAGGTTTGTTAGACTATTATTGGGACGTTAAGACTTAACTATATTAATTTATGCGATTAGTGCATGCTTGTTATTAAATTGTGAACTGTTATAATTGAACAAAAGCGTAGTAATGTGATGGTTGGCTAGCCTAGTTCCACGATAGGCGCCATCACTGCCTGTTAGGATTTGGGGTCGTGACAGTTTATCAATAAAATCCTTTTTCTTTATAGTTGTTTGTGATTGCAGTTTTATTTCTCTGCATAAATATTGCAAACATGGGCATTTTTTATCATAATGAAGCTCCAATACTCCCCTTTTTTGCCCCCAAAATGGGGACTGAACAGTGTTACTCCAAATATGGGATGACATTATTCATCTCCTCTATTACTATTTTTTGTAATTTTTTTATTATTTAACTTTTTAAAATTTATCTCTTTATGTATACCTAATTATTTTTGTGTAATGTCTTTATAATATTAGTTTTACATCTTAACTTTGGCGCATAATTTTGATAAATTAATTCTCATGCATTTATTATTTTTATGCAAAATAATAAGTTAATTTTATTATAAGATATTATTGTACAAAATATATAATCATCTCAAAATATGAATGGTGCAATTTTTAGCTCGACGCGAAAAAATTAAGGACAAAGATGCTCATTCTGCACTCTCAATGCATGAATAAATCATTTACGGGAGCATACTAGAGGTGAAAGTTGAATATTTATGTAATATTTAAAATAAATTTTATATTTAATTATCTTATATCTCAATGATTTCGCTTTTATTTGAATTATATATATATATATATATATATATATATATATATATATTATAATATTTTCTTAAAATTATATTATTTAAAAATTTATGGTATAAAATAATTTTATATTAAATTATATGTAAAAAAGAAAAAAAAGATAGATTTTCTATAATAAAATTAAAATTAAAATTTAAATAAAAAATAACAATATAATATTCTCTATATAACCCAAATCCCAAAGAAAAACATTAATTTGATGGGTATTGGGATTTGGGAGACTACGATTATCAATATATTTAATGGGAAGTGAGAAACAATTACTCCTTATGTTTCAACCTACTGGGTCAATACATTTTCCTTATTAGTTTGTCAAAAAAATGGTATGTTTACAGTTCAACATAATTCAACTTTAAAATTATCATTTTACTCATTAATAAGGGACTTTTTTAATTATACAAATGTCATATTCCCATAGAATTTTTACCCTTAAATGTTTAAGACCATAAATTTTAAAACTCTTTTATTTTAAATTATGTGCCAAGTCAAATTACCTCATTTTAATTGAAACGGAGAGAGTAATTACTTCCTCTGGTCCTTTTAATTTGTCATGGTTATTGAAAATAATTACTCTCTCGGTCCATTTTAATTGATTTTTGGCATTTTTCTTGTAGCCTACTATATTTGATTTTTTCAGATATCAAGGAGGAGTTAATTTCTTTTTCCAAAAGTGTGTAAAAAGTCTAAAAGTATTTGTTACATTTTCAATAAATAAATTAAAGTTAATATGCTTATTTTATAATTAATGCTAAAAAAGAATTCTTGAATTTATATGAAAATAACCAAAAACCAATTAAATTGGGCCGTAGGAAGTAGTAAAAAATATTTGTCTTTTACAAAATCAAGAGATAATTTGTTAATCCTTTGCACTTTTACCCTTACTCTAGTAAATATGGAGAGACATTAATTTATCAAAGCAAGAGTCTTAATAAAATGAGATAAAAGATAAATTAGGACAATTTAATCAATTATCTTTTTAATTACTCCATCCGTTCTAATTTATGTGAACCTATTTTTTTTTGTCTATTCCAAAAAAAATTATTCATTTCTAAATTTAGAAGCAATTTAGCTTAAATTTCAGTTCTACCCTTAGTGGAAATCTTTTATAACCACACAAATACTTTGGACCTTTTTTCACTTGTTTAGGACCATAAATTTCAATTTTTTTTTTTAAATTTTGTGTTAAGTCAAACAGGTTCACATCAATTGAAATAGAAAAGTAATATTTTAAAGAGGCATGCAAAAGACAAACAAATAAAAAGGGACGGGAGGAGCAGGGCGGGGCACATTGCTTTGAATTTTGGCTGTAAATTACTCATCTAGTGGATTATGTAAGTTCTAACAAATTACTGATGGGTTGATGGGTGGACTGAAACAGTTTAAAAGATATTTGGTTCACGAATTCGATTTAATGTTCACAATGCAACTTACCCATACTTATAAGTTCAGTGTCTACTTTTTACATTAACAATTCACGTTTGCGTTGTATTGTTACTTTTGTTCCATAAAAGGACTTATTTGCAATTTACCCAAAATTCTTCTTAAACTATCAGGATCCAACTTTAGGTTCTTATATTTCGCCCTTCCAAGAAAATGAAGTCATCTTCCCCTTCCAAAACTAGACTCTTATATGCCAATGGTGAAAATTCCAAGGCATGCGCATGAAATACAAAGAGATAATATACCAACCCTCCCCAAACGTGAAACTCCGTATCCTCCTTATGAACTCTGCCAATACCAAGGCTATTGGTACCCTTTTATCTTCCTAGAAGGAATTATATTTTTGCCAGAGATTTTCAAGGCTCAACCCTCTGATATTTTCCTTTGCAGTTATCTAAAAACAGGTAAGCATTGTCCTTTTCTATTATGACGAGAGATCGTTTCTTTGATCCCTTTACTCAACAAGTTAATCCACGAATTTATACCAACTATGGAATTGTAGTTGATTATGTCAACAACCCTACTTTGCTAGACACTGAGCTGCCATTGCTGGCAACACATCTTCCTTACTTTCTCTTACCACCATCTATATTAGAATCCGATTGCAAGATCATTTACATATGTAGGGAGCCAAAGGACACCTTTGTTTCTTTATGGCATTTTGATCAAAGGTCTAGAGAAAGCATGGCTGAAGTTAGAGACACGAATCCTAATTATCCAGTCGAAGAAAGATTAAAGTGGTTTTGCCAAGGAAAGTCGTTTTGTGGACCTTTTTGGGATCACGTTACAACATACTGGAAAGCAAGTGTAGATAGACCAAATTAAATAGAGTGTTCTTTTTGACGTATGAAGATTTGAAGAGTGATACTTTGGGTTATGTGAAGAAGTTAGCAGAGTTTATGGGGAAACCTTTCTCTCAGGAGGAAGAAGCGCAAGGTGTGGCTGAAAGAATAGTGACTCGCTGTGTAGTTTCCCAGGTTTGAGCAGCTTAGACGTGAATAAGACTGGGGGGACAGGATTTAGTAACAATTGATGTGTTTTATCATTTTTTGGTAGTAATAATCCAGACGTCCTAGTTTGTTATCAAACTTTCATTTGATATGAATTTTTTTTTTTTGGTTAACTATTTCATGAAATTAAGCGATATTAATTATTACGTTACATGTTTAGTCACCTCTGAACAAATTAAATAATTACTACATGTCTCACATAAAAGAAAAACAATTTTGTTTGGATAAATCCTTTTTGAGAAATAAATAAACCTGCATATTGAATACTAGAGTTACTAGTCCTAGTAATAAAAGAAAATCCATACCCCATAAATAACATAGTATATTACAAGCCGGTTCGATGTTGGAACGCCAAATTGTGAAAAGAGTAATCTCAGGGGAAAACCTCAATATCCTCTTGTTTATTTTGAAGCCAAAAAGATAGAGAGGTCAATGAAAAATCACAAAACAAAATTTATCAACAAAGGAAGTAAAGAATTGGCCAGATTGTAATACTATAGAAGATTCATTGAAGGTTGTTTATCTTGGTCAGTGGCTGGTGTTGTCCAATACTGCTTAGTAGCAATTAAAAGCTTTTCCCTAACATGAGGACCACCTTCATGATCAACCATCCTGCTATCCCATTCTAGTCCATCTACTATGCTCTTCACATTTACCAAAACATCCACATCGTCTCGGAATATTACACTGCCTTGTGGCCTTAATATTCTGTCCATTTCCAGTAATATATCTTCCATTTCACATCTGCATACATAAACGTAAATAAACGATCAAGAACATTCAATGATAGCTCGGGGAATATGAACCATCCAACTGTTACCTGTCCTGGTAGAGGCTGAAAACAGAATCAGCATGTATGAAGTCATAAGTTCTCGGGTAAGTAGACATGGCTTCGCACCTAAATGAAAAGAGCATCATCAGCAAGGGCGGATGTAGCCTTTAGTCCACAGATTCAACTGAACTCATAACTTTCGGCACTGAGTATAAATTTATATGTAAAAAAGCTAGCTACTAAATCTCAACAAATATTAGATCAGAACCCACAATTTTAATAGTATAATGAATTCAATGCTGGATATCTTAAGAATTGACCTCATTAAATTTAAATTTTGGATCCGTCTCTAATCATCGGTAACAAGCAAGAAATGGCAAAAGCAAAATTTCCATAGGAGCAGTGGGCTTACCAGCTTTGGTATGTCCCAATCAAACCACGTTCATAGATGACTCCGAGGGTGTCAACTTCAGCCTCAACAGGGACGACGTTCATGACCCAAACTGGATCATCAACAAGTGCGGCTGCAAATCCTCCCAACCAAGAATTCATGTCAAGTATATTACGGTACCTTCCACGCTCTGCTAATTGGAAGTCCAAGGCCTTGTAGTGAGCGACTCTCTTCTTCCACAATTCTGTATCTTTAGAGAAGCCTTCTGCAGTAACTCCCTCTATACTTCCACTAGCAATTCTAGGAGGGACGGCAGTCAATCTTCCAGGCCATTTCGCCAATGGCCCTCCAGCAATATCTTTTACATTAGACACTTCGGGTAGGGGATTCAAACAAGCATCAATCTTGGTGTACCTGGAAGATTGAAGAGTCTTCAATAAATACATTAGGGAATACTACCTATTATATACTTCATCTAGGAAGCATAGTTTTGACTTCAGCAAAATTGTATAAGCTTCTACCATGACAAAAGTGAGGAATATTTTAAAACAGTTTCAATGAAAATTCTTATGTGAAATAGCAACACATCATATGCTGCAAGAATGGGAACTGGGGAAATGACAAGGAAGTCCTCTAAAGTGAAACCTTTGTTGAATTGCAATCATTCAAGAAGTAGAACATTACCATGCTTTGTCTGGATCTTGTTCCTGGCAAAAGGGTGGCTTCCTGAAGACCTTCCGGTTAATTTTGCAATGCATATGATTAGTAGGCTTCTGCCAAATTGCTAGTTCGCCTTTCTGAGTTACTTTCTTCCAGCATAGGCTTCTTGCAACACTTTCAATTTGATCTTGCTCTGCTTTCAAATCTTCGGCTGTTCTATTCCAGCCCTTCCAGTGATTTTCCCAGTTAATAGGTGGTCCAGAAAGAATCCAATATCCTCCAGGACGTAAAATTCGATCAACTTCAATTAAATACAGCCCATCTGCTCCATATCAAATGGATAAAAAGTAAAACTAAAATCATCAATCTTGCTTCATCTTCTAAACATGATATAATGAGCAAAAATTTCAAAGCTGTGTAATTTAGATTACCATATTGTCCCCAAGGGATGAGGCAGCGAGAACAATGCGCCATATCGAAAGCTCTTGCAGGGTAAGGTAGCCTTTTAGTAGCTAAAATCCCAATCAATGCCGGAACTCCTCGCTCAAGGGCAAATTGAACTTGAGCTTCGTGTGTGTCTTTTGGTGCAAATGAAATTGGTAGGATGTTTCGAGAGAGCAAGTAAGCACCCCAACTTGCAACCTGAACATGCACATGGTAAAATAAGCCTCGTATGGTGGAGCAGTGACGAAGCCAGAAATTTCTCCAAGGGTGTTCCGACTTGAAAGAATTAAAAAAAATTCTGACAAAGGGTATTCAATATATATATATATATATATATGCATCTAAAATCTAATATTTTACTTATATACAGAGTGTAATTTATCATAATATTTCGACGAAAGTGGTGTCGCCCATGTGGTGGAGGTAAAGAAATAGAACAAGAAAACTCACTTAGTTTGATTAATTAGCAAAATTTCATTTACAACCTTAAGCCACGGCTACAAATGGTTCACTCATTCTAGAGGCACCGTCGCTTGTTCTTTTGGGGCAGTCAATTTTTAAACTGCCATGAGACCACCACAAACTATATATATATTTTAACAATTTTTAAATATTTATAATAAATTTGCACCAATAGTTACGTAGTTCTAATGGACTAGTGGTGCTCCCAGTGACTTAAACTATGGATCTGCCGTCGATTGTTCATCTGGGAATCTTCTAATACTATAGTGTCTAAAAGAGGTTACATCTCAAAAGCATGGACTCTTTCTACTAGCCGTAGGGGTGTCAAACGGCCGTGTGGGTCGGATATGGCTCGGGTCTAAAACGGGTAATGAAAAAACATGTAAATTATCCAACCCGACCCATATTTAAGACGGATAAAAATAGGGTTAACCGGCGGATAATATGGGTAACCATATAATTCTTAATCTTAGAACTCCCAATTTGAGGTCTTACAAATGTAAAAGTTAGACCCATTAGTTATTCATTTTCTAAATGGATAATACGGTTCTTATCCATATTTGACCCGTTTTTAAAAAGTTCATTATCCAATTCATTTTTTAGTGAATAATATGGGTGGTTAACTGTTTACTTTTAACCATTTTGCCACCCCTAACTAGCTGTAATGGTAGTAGAAAATATTACTCAAAATTTGAATCCTAATAATGCAAATCTTGAGAATTCAGTTCAGCCTTCCCCATTCAAGACTAAAATTATTTGTGGATCACTTTTAATGAAATAGTTATTAGGAATCCATCAGTGACCGTGTAATATGTATTTCTAAATAAGCCACTTCCTTGTCTAAAATTTAATGTTAACCTTTTTTACTTAAGGTATACTCCCTCCGGTCCAAAATAAGTAAATTTTTGACCTTTTTTTTGTGGTCCAAAATAAGTGATTTTTTCAGATTTCAAAAATTAACTAATTATTTTTTACCTACATTGTCCTTGGAGTAAATAGTGTTGGAATATGTGTTAGGAGTGTTTATGTGAGATAATAAAGGTTAATATGGTCAATTTCATTATTAATTAATACTAAAATGTGAATTTCTTCTGTGTGAAAACATACAAAAAAAAATCACTTATTTTGAAATAGAGGGAGTACCATACATAAAATTGTAATTAAGTTTTGGAACAAAGAATGATGGTAGTACCAAAAAACTGAAACCAAAAAGGTGGGAAATGGAACTTAACTACATATGCGTACGTAATTAATAAGTTCCCATATCACTTGCATCAAATGTGAATAGGATTATCACATTACAAATGTTAAAACCATAGTAATAACTTTTTCTTAGATTGCAATTTAGTCTTGAATTGATTAGTTTGTGCTCTTTTTTTGACAAATCAATAAAACATAAGTATTCTTTAAGTGTAATTGAAGGAAACACACATTTTGGGCTTCAACCAATTGAGGGTTCCACTAAACCAAACTACCAACTTTTTTTCTCAAATCAAGTAACTGAACTACCAACTTTTTACAGTAAAACCAATAATTTCAACGCTAGGAATGAAAATCCCACACGAAATGTATTAAAACTTCTGGCAATCACCCCACTTCAACCACCCTCCCAACGCACCCCACTTCAACCAACTATCCAAACCTTTTTTTTTGTTTCCCGCCCTGTGTCCGGTATCTGTATTGGAGCCCGACCATATCCAAATTCGCGTCACGTAGGATCCCATTCGGGAGAAGTCCTCCCTACCAAGGATTTTTCCATACCACTATCCATACCTATTCTATAAGAACTCTTCACAAAAGTAAAACTTCTCCATAATTACAGAATAAGAAAGTCAAATTTATGGGGGGGGGGGGGGGATTTTTTTTTAACCTTTTTTTCCCAAAAAAAAAAAAAAAAAAAAAAAAAATTTTGGGGGGGGGGGGGGGAATTCTTGAAAATATGTAATTTTAGACCACTTCCAATCAATACGTCGGAAAACCATGTGCATTGCCATAAAACTTACCCATTCTATTCTCACTTCTCTTAAAAAGTCTAAGCTTAAAAAGGGGGAAATGGATGACATAAATTTTCCTAAAAATAAGTCATTTTTTGTGTTTGATTGCCAGAAATTATTTTACAACGATATATATTGTCCACCAAAAGCCTTACAATTATCAATCAGCACTTAAGACATTAATATGAATCGCTAATACTCAATTTTTTTTACTCTAAAGTTTGCTCACCTTGCCGACCCCAAAACGTACCAAAGCATGATGACTCGTCAAATACACAAAATTTTCAATTTCAACACCACTTGATAGGCTACCATTATTATCAATATTTAATAAATATTTGGAAAATATTTTCATTTTCTAACAAAATTAGTACCAGAAAACCTTTCTGGGAAACATTCTCCAACAACAAGTCATCAAAGATACAAACACCAAAAAGGAAAAGTCCAAACGAATTCAATGAAAGAATAAAACTTACCCCACAACCGGTATCAATGGCGGTCCTGATGGAACCATCTTTAAGATTGATCAACTTTCCGATATCATCAATATAAGCATCGGCGCCACGTGGGAACATGGTACCGCCGCCGGGGAACGTGAACCGGTCATCCTTAAACCGGACCCAATTCTGACCGGCTTTCTCTACCGTAAGATGTTTATGCGGAACATTCGCATACCAAACCGAGTCACGACTTTCCGGCCACCTGAACGGCTGTTTATAACCAAAAGGTGCCGGAATTCTGCACTTTAACAACTCATTCTTCTCAGGACAATGCCTTTCTCTATAAATAAGCATGTTTCTATCGAATTTCAACGACCTTTTTGCATCCTCACATGGGGTGTATTCGGACAACTCGGGATTACATGAAGGGAAGTGGTTTACACGCGCCGATGGTGAGAGTGGGACAAGGTCAGCGGCGGTGTGGTGGGCGGTGAAGTCGAGGGTAATCGATGAACCGTAATTGGAATTTGTGTTTTTAATTGATGGGTTGCAGGGGAGGGTGGTGGAGGATAATTGAGTGGTATTAACACCACCTTGTGGCCAAAGTCCGATTACATAAAAGGTACAACAAAGAACAACGGTTGCAGCCACGTAGTAAAGATTAGCTTTCTTGGATTTCGACGTGAGATAATGTGACAAGTTGGTCCATATCGCCATTGCCACACCAACTGAAGAACAATAAAAAAATTAATGACAAAAAACAAAAAAGGATAAGTTGATGAACCTTGAGTCTGTATTTATGGGGTTGTCATATAAGTGTTTGTTCTGGAGACAGAAACAGAACTCTGTGTGTGTGTGTGTGTTTTTCTGATCATGAGAGTTTTAATTTGAAGGGTGACGAATGAACTTTCTTGAGGAGGTGATGAGTTATTGAAGAAGTAGAGATGGAGTTTGAGGTGGGGGTGGGGGGGGGGGGAATTGGAAGACGCTCTAACGCGCCGACGCTCCCTCGTGAGTAAACTTAATTGAAGAAATGAGGGAGGGAAATTAAAAGAAGACGAAAAGGCCACAAGGAAGGGGAAGTATATTTATGGATGATGTCTGACTTATACAAGGTAAGAATTTTTTCTTCTTTTTTTTCCTAATGTAGTGAAAGGTAAGATTTGGAGTTTCGGATCTTTCTCTCTTTACTCTATTTTTCGTTTACAAAAGAATGAGGTTTTCTCTCTCTTTTCCAACAAGTATATAGTGCTCATACTAATTTAATAAAATTCCACAAAAGAATTTTACCTCTTCTTACCAAAGATAACTAAAGTCAATCCGAAACTCTAATTGAAAACCAAGAATCTTTTATTATTTCGCCGTATCCTTCATGTAATATCAAAGCACACCAAAATTGTTTTAAAATAGAATATATAAAATAAATATCAGACATAATCCTTCAATTCTTTAAAAACAATATTTATGCATTTAAAAGTTACGTGCGGATATTATGAATCAGAATTTTTCTAATTATATATGCTTAAAGTATTGGGGCGAGGTGATCAGGCAGTACATGGGGCGACTTTAGATTTTGTGATGACCCAAAAGGTCATCCTGTGCTAACTTAGCTAGATCTGCATTCCGAGGCTCCGAAAGCCTCCAATAATCTCACCTCGATATGCGCACGCATCCCGGACGTGTAGCAGGAAAGCTTTAATTTGAAAACTTGAAAAAAAACTAGAATTTCTATAATTAATTGACTTAAAGTTGACTTTGGTCAATATTTTTGGTAAACGGACCCGGACCCGTGATTGGACGGTCTCGGAGGGTCCGTAGGAAAATATGGGACCAAGGCGTATGCCCGAAATCCAATTCCGAGGTCCCAGGACCAAGAAATGAATTTTTAAAGGAAATTATTTTCTGAAAAATATTCAGAATTTTGAAAATGAAATTTAATGAGAAAACTGTGTACCGGGCCCGTATTATGGTCCCCGAACCCGGAACAGGTCAAATATGATTATTATGCGTTGCCTGTAAAGTTTGGTGGAATTCCGGATAGAGTAGGTCGGTTCGGCGCATTGAAACCAAATCCTAAAACTTAAGAATTCCTAAGTTTGATTCTAGGGGTTTTGGAGGGGATTCGGAGTTTTAGCGGTGTTTAGGGCATTCTGAAGGGTCGAGTGAGTTCGTAATATGATTCGGGACTTGTTGGTATAATTGCACGGGGGCTCGGGTGGGCCCAGGGGCCTCCTGTACCCCGATCGGGGCCAAAAACCAGCAGCATCAGCTGCTGGTGCACCAGGTCTGGGGTGACCGCAGGTGCGGTCGCCCAGGTCGCAGGTGCGATTCCGCTCCTACGGTTGCACCATCGCAGGTGCGGCCTAGAAGCCCCCAGCCCCATTCCGCAGGTGCGGACCCTCCACCGCAGGCGCGACCTCGCAGGTGCGAGGTTTGTCCGCAGACGCGCCTTCGCAGGTGCGGCCCCCGGCCTCCCTGGCCTTCATCGCAGGTGCGACCTTATGGTCGCGGGTGCGGGACCACAGGTGCGGTCCAATGGCCACAGGTGCGGAAATAGCTGAAGGCAGACTCCTAATTAATACGGGACTTAGGCTCATTTCCTCCATATTTCATCATCTTGGCCTATTTTTGAGAGCTTTTCAAGAGGGGTTTCATCTACCAACTAAAAGGTAAGTGATTTTCCATTTCATATTAGCTTGTTACATCACTTTTTAGGTAGATTAACATCAAAATTAGAGGTAAAATCATGGGTTAGAGCTAATACCTAGGGTTGATGAATTCTTAGAAATTTCACTACTTTTCTACCATGAAACCTTAGGAAATTTACATATAAATGACCTTAGGTTATGGGTGAGTGTTTTCTTCGAAAATTTTCGGAAAGCGAGCGTGTGGGCCCGAGGATGTATTTCGGGAATTCTTCAAGAATGAGGAATTAGCCTAATTAGTGGTGTAATTTCCTACTGTTGAGGTATATTGATATATTTAAGTAATATTTGGCTAGGTTCGAGTCCTTGATCGACGAGTTTTAGGTTCGGGCACTTTCTTGACCGGAGGAGTAGAATTCTACACGAGGTGAGTCTCCTTTCCAACCTTGTAAGAGAGAATTATCCCCATAGGTAATTGTATTGATTAAATGTCCTTATTTGCGGGGGCTACGCACGTACCAAGTGACGAGAGTCCGTGCGTAGTAACTACTATGCTTTGTCATGTAGTGTTAGGATTCGCAAGCATGCTTTTACTTGTCTTGTCTGTCTTTCCTTGCAAGTAACTGTGGTGAGTTAGCACCTCTGAGGCATTACGGAAACGTTAGTGAATATCTTGCAAGCTTAAGTTATAGATTATGCTACAAATGTGATACCAGAATTTCCTTCTTTAAAAGATGTTTTTGTAAGAATTGTGTATATTATGAGCACCTGAGTCACATGTATGATTCGTGAGCGGGGTAGCCTTACATTATGTCAATCGCGTCACATGATCGATTCGTGAGCGGGGTAATAGATGCATCTATGGTTCGGGTCGTTCGACCCTCGGCAGTGCACATGTAACTTATCGCGACGCTTCGGCCGTACGCTTCGGCATGCTATATGCTATTTACTTGTCTGAGAGTTTTATATAAATCATCAATTTTATCTGTCTGGCATAGAAGGAATTTGGTGATCTTGTTCATATACTGTTGTAGTTGATGCGATGCGGGGGGGTCTTACTTGGTTGTTTGACTGTTCCATGTGTACCTGCTTTCCATATTTATTGTACCTGAAACTTTATTATCATAAACTAGTATTTTGACCTAGTGAGTAAAACGTCTACCTCTCGTCACTACTTCTTCGAGTTTAGACGGGATACTCACTGGGTACATATTTAAATATATGTACTCATGCTACTCTTCTGTACTTAAATGTATAGGGTCTGAGCCAGCTGCGTCCGGCCACTATTCCGGCGGCCATCATTGAGGGTTTCCTTCTGCTGATTTCACGGTGAGCTGTTTTCCTTGGCGATCTTGGCAGCACTGTGGAGTTCCCCACATACTTTTTTCTTGTTGTCTTTTCCTATCAGACAACATTGTGTTTATTAGCAGGGTTTTGTATAATCAGTCGCCTGTTGACTCGTGACACTAGATTCTGGCACGTATATAGATTTCTTGATATTTTGGTAAAGATAAACAGATTATACGTTATTTTGGGTTGTAAATTGCCTTGTTCTTTCACTTAGAGATGGTTTTAAAGGTTTTCTTATTTTAAAAAAAATCACAAAAAGGGTTTTTATCATTTAATCACGCAAGAAATCACACGTAGATAAATGTTGGCTTGCCCGACCCTGCCGTTGGGCGCCATCACGACCTGAGAGGAATTGGGTCGTGACAACATGGTATCAGAGCGCTAGATTCACGTAGGTCTCATGAGTCACAGGAAAACCTAGTAGAGTCTTGCGGATCGATACAGAGACGTTTGTATCTATCTTCAAGAGGCTATAGGGTGTTAAGAAACCTCTCTTGACTTATATTCTATCGTGAAGTCAATGGTTACTAAGTCTCACTCTTGTATTCTCTCAAAGATGGTGAGGACACGTACAGCTGATATCCCTGCCCCGGGAGGTTCCGTTGCCCCCGCTGTTCGAGGCAGAGGTCGGGGGAGGGTACTGGCCCGACGCGGGAGACGTGGTCGCCCCAGAGTTGCTCCCTTAGCACCACCAGAGGATCCAGTCATTGAGCAGCAGGACGAGGTGCCCCCAGCAGATCCTGCCCCAGCTAATTTCATGACCGCTCCAGGCTTTCAGGAGGTCATGGGTCGTATGATGCGGTTCATGGACACCATGACTCAGGCGGGGTTGTTCCCAGCAGATCTTGCCACCTCTCAGGCGGGAGGGGGAGCTCAAACCCCTACCGATCAGGCCGCAGGTCACGCAGCGGCAGTTTATCAGACTCCAAATGCTATGCCAGTGGGTGGGGCACAACCAGTAGCTCCAGAGCTCAGACCAGCTGCGGGCGGTGATCCGCATAAGTTACTTGACAGATGGACTCGATTGCACCCTCCGAACTTTAAGGGCGAGAGGGGTGAGGATGCTCAGGACTTTATCGACAGGTGTAGAGATAGACTGCACAACATGAGGATTTTGGAGTCCCATGGAGTTGATTTCACTACCTTCCAGCTCGAGGGTAGAGCCCGCAGATGGTGGCAGTCTTACGTTCTGGGTAGGCCAGCAGGTTCACCTCCCATCACTTAGGAGCAGTTCACCCAGCTATTCTTGGACAGGTATATTCCACCCTCTGAGAGGGAAGATCTGCGTTATCAGTCTGAGCAGCTAGAGCAGGGTCAGATGTCTGTGACAGACTACGAGGCCAGATTTTCAGAGTTTTCCCGCCATGCCCTCATGATTCTTCCTACTGATGTTGAGAGGGTGCGGAGGTTCGTAACAGGGTTACATTATGGTATTAGGGCCAACATGGCCCGAGAGGTAGAGATGGGAACTCCTTACCAGCTTATGGTCGAGATAGCTCGACGGATTGTGGGTTACCGGTCTAGGAGCAGAGAGCAGAGCCAGCAGGACAAGAGAGCTAGGTTTTCTGGAGATTTTAGAGGTACCCCAGCCAGGGTTGGGGGTCATTTTGGCAGGGGTCAGCCCAGCAGGCCTCCACATTCAGCTCTACCACCGTCTTCTCGTGGTGTTCCAGTGAGACCATATTTCAGTGCCATACCGGAGGGTTCTTATCGCTCGCCAACCATTCATCCTTCTTCTTCAGGGCAGCTGGCCATGTCATCAGTGAGGTGTTACGAGTGTGGGGATACGGGTCATATGGCAAGGTCTTGCCCCAGACTTAGAGGTAAGGCCATCCCGTAGAGTTATCAGCCTACTTATACAGCACAGGCGCCCCGTCCACCTAGAGGTGGAGGGCAGGTTGGTAGAGGTCGTCCCAGAGAAGGATCCAGGCAGGAGGGGCCCAATCAGCTCCGATTCAGTCCCGCGGAGGTCAGTCTTCTGGCACTCCAGCCAGATTCTATGCTATACCGGCCCGAGCAGATGCATTGGCCTCCGATGCTGTGATCACAAGTATTATTTCAGTATGTGGTAGAGAGGCATCTATATTATTTGATCCAGGATCTACCTACTCATATGTGTCAGCCTTATTTGCTTGCTTCCTCGGTGTTCCTCGTGAATCTTTGGCTTCTCCTATATATGTATCCACTCCCGTGGGTGATTATGTGATGGTCGACCGCGTCTACCGGTCATGTGTGATAGCGAGACTAGAGCGGATCTTCTATTGCTCGACATGGTTGACTTTGAGATCATTCTAGGGATGGATTGGCTATCTCCTCATCATGCCATCTTGGATTGCCACTCCAAGACGGTTACTTTGGCCATGCCCGAGTTTCCCAGACTAGAGTGGAGGGGTTCCACAATCAGCACATCCACAAGAGTTATTTCATTCCTGAAGGCTCGACATATAGTCGAGAAGGGTTGCTTGGCGTATCTTGCTTATGTGCGGGACACCACCACTGAGCCTCCGGCTGTGGATTCGGTGCCCGTGGTTCGAGAGTTTGCAGATGTATTTCCTTCATACCTTCCAGGCATGCCTCCGGATCGTGATATTGATTTTTGCATTGACTTGGATCCAGATACGCAGCATATTTCCATTCCTCCGTATCGCATGGCTCCTAAAGAATTGAAGGAGTTGAAGGATCAACTTGAGGAGTTGTTAGCTAAGGGATTCATCAGGCCGAGTGTGTCACTGTGGGGTGCTCCGGTGCTATTTGTGAAGAAGAAAGATGGAACCATGCGGATGTGCATTGATTACCGATAGTTGAACAAAGTTATCATCAAGAATAGATACCCATTGCCGCACATTGATGATCTGTTTGACCAGTTGCAGGGTGCCACAGTGTTTTGTAAGATTGATTTGAGATATCGGTATCACCAGTTGAAGATTCGGGCTTCCGACGTCCCGAAGACAGCTTTTCGTACGAGATATGGACACTACGAGTTCTTGGTGATGTCGTTTGGCTTGACTAATGCCCCGGCAGCATTTATGGATTTGATGAACAGGGTGTTCCAGCCGTATATTGATTCCTTTGTCATCGTCTTCATAGATGACATTCTGATTTATTCACTTAGCCTGGGAGAGCACGAGCAACATTTGAGAGTCGTGCTCCAGACCTTGCAAGAGCAGAAGCTATATGCTAAGTTCTCCAAGTGTGAGTTTTGGTTGGACTCCGTGGAATTCTTGGGGCATGTTGTATCAGGAGAGGGTATTAAGGTTGATCCTAAGAAAATTGAGGCGGTTCAGAGTTGGCCACGTCCTACTTCAGTTACTGAGATCAGGAGTTTCTTGGGTTTGGCAGGCTACTACCGGCGATTTGTGAAGGGCTTTTCATCCATGGCATCCCCGCTGACCAGATTGACTCAGAAGAATGTCCCATTTCAGTGGTCTGACGAGTGTGGGGCGAGCTTTCAGAGGCTCAAGGCAGCTTTGACTACATCACCGGTCTTGGTATTACCCTCAGGTTCTGGGGTGTACACAGTGTATTGCGACGCCTCACGTGTTGGATTGGGGTGTGTGCTGATGCAAGAGGGGAGAGTTATTGCTTATGCTTCACGCCAGCTGAAGATCCATGAGAAAAACTACCCAGTGCACAATCTAGAGTTGGCGGCGATTGTTCATGATCTTAATATTTGGAGGCACTACTTATATGGGGTGTCTTGTGAGGTTTATACAGACCACCGGAGTTTTCAACACTTGTTTAAACAGAGGGATCTCAATTTGAGGCAGAGCATGTGGCTTGAGTTATTGAAGGACTATGATATCACTATGCTCTATCACCCGGGCAAGGCGAACGTGGTAGCGGATGCTTTGAGTAGGAAGGCGGAGAGTATGGGGAGTTTGGCTTTCATAGCAGCTGAGGAGAGACTTCTAGCCTCAGACATTCAGTCTTTGGCTAATCGTTTGGTGAGGTTAGATCTTTCAGAGCCCAGTCGAGTTTTAGCACATGCAATTTCTCAGTCTTCTCTATTGGGGGAGATTAAGGCTCGACAGTATGATGATCCACGCTTGGATCAGCTCCGGGATACAGTGGCTCAGGGCGGTGCTAAGGACATTACTATTGACGAGGATGGTGTTTTGAGGCTCCAGGGTCGCTTGTGTGTGCCCAATGTTGATGGCTTGAGGCAGAGGATACTTGAGGAGGCACACAGTTTGCGGTATTCTATCCACCCGGGGGAAATGAAGATGTATCCTGACTTGAGGCAGCATTACTGGTGGAGGCGGATGAAGAGAGACATACTGGAGTATGTGTCTAGGTGCCTTAATTGCCAGCAAGTGAAGTATGAGCACTAGAGACCCGTGGGATTTCTACAGCAGATACCCATTCCAGAGTGGAAATGGGAGCGCATCACCATAGATTTCGTGGTTGGGTTACCTCAGACCTTGCGGAAGGTTGACGCGGTATGGGTCATTGTGGATAGATTGACAAAATCGGCGCATTTCATTCATGTGGCTACTATTTATACGTCCGAGAGGTTAGCCCGGATCTACATCCATGAGATAGTCTGATTGCATGGTGTGCCGGTATCTATCATATCATACAGAGGTCCTAAGTTCACCTCGCATTTCTGGAGAGCATTGCACCGAGAGATGGGCACCCAGATGGATCTCAACACAACTCTTCACCCTCAGACCGACGGTCAGTCGGAGCGTACAGTTCAGATATAATAGGACGTGCTCAGGGCATGTGTGATTGACTTCGGAGGCCAGTGGGATCAGTTCTTACCCTTGGCCGAGTTTGCTTATAATAATAGTTATCATGCCAGCATTGAGATGGCTCCATTTGAGGCCTTGTATGGTCGGCGATGTTGTTCTCCCATTGGATGGTTTGAGCCCGGCGAGGCTAAGTTGTATGGTACAGACTTGGTGAGAGATGCCTTAGAGAAGGTGAAGTTGATTCAGGAGAGTCTCCGTACAGCACAATCCAGACAAAAGAGCTACGAGGATCAGAGGGCGAGGGACGTATCATTTATGGAGGGATACAAGGCTCTGCTGAAAGTATCGCCAATGAAGGGTATTATGAGGTTTGGGAAGAAGGGCAAGCTGAGCCCGAGGTTTATAGGTCCTTTTGAGGTGTTGCAGAGAGTGGGTGAGGTTGCTTATGAGCTTGCCTTGCCTCCCCACTTATCCGGAGTTCATCCGGTCTTCCATGTGTCCATGCTCCGGAGATATCACCCTGATTTCTCTCACGTGGTTGATTTCAGCACCATTCAGTTGGATGAGAGGTTGGGTTACGAGGAGGAGCCAGTTGCTATCATTGCCAGACATGATCGCCAGTTGAGATCTAAGAGAATTTCAGCCGTAAAAGTTCAGTGTCGGGGCCAGCCAATTGAGGAGGCGACTTGGGAGTCCGAGGAGGACATGCGGAGTCATTATCCACATCTTTTCTCAGACTCAGGTACACTTCTATATCCGTTCGAGGACGAACATTTGTTTAAGAGGTGGAGATTGTGATGACCCAAAAAAACATCCTGTGCTAAGTTATCTAGATCTGCATTCCGAGGCCCCGAAAGCCTCTGTTAATCTCACCTCAATATGCGCGCGCAGCCTGGGCGTGTAGCCGGGAAGCTTTAATGTGAAAACTTGAAGAAAAACTAGAATTTCTATAATTAATTGACTTAAAGTTGACTTTGGTCAACATTTTTGGTAAACGGACCCGGACCCGTGATTGGACGGTCCCGGAGGGTCCGTAGGAAAATATGGGACCCGAGCGTATGCCCGGAATCCAATTCCGAGGTCCCAGGACCGAGAAATGAATTTTTAAAGGAAATTATTTTCTGAAAAATATTCAGAATTTTGAAAATGAAATTTAATGAGAAAACTGTGTACCGGGCCCGTATTATCGTCCCGGAACCCAGAACAGGTCAAATATGATTATTATGCGTTGCCTGTAAAGTTTGGTTGAATTCCGGATAGAGTAGGTCGGTTCGGCGCATTGAAACCAAATCCTAAAACTTAAGAATTCCTAAGTTTGATTCTAGGGGTTTTGAAGGGGATTCAGAGTTTTAGCGGTGTTTAGGGCATTCCGAAGGGTCGAGTGAGTTCGTATTATGATTCAGGACTTGTTGGTATAATTGCACGGGGGCTCAGGTGGGCCCAGGGGCCTCCCGTACCCCGATCGGGGCCAAAAACCAGCAGCATCAGCTGCTGGTGCACCAGGTCTGGTGTGACCGCAGGTGCGGTCGCCCAGGTCGCAGGTGCGATTCCGCTCCTGCGGTTGCACCATCGCAGGTGCGGCCCAGAAGACCCCATCCCCATTCCGCAGGTGCAGACCCTCCACCGCAGGCGCGACTTCGCAGGTGCGAGGTTTGTCCGCAGGCGCGCCTTCGCAGGTGCGATCCCCCCTTCGCAGGTGCGGCCCCCGGCCTCCTTGGCCTTCATCGTAGGTGAGACCTTATGGTCGCGGGTGCGGGACCACAGGTGCGGAAATATCTTAAGGCAGACTCCTAATTAAATAGGGACTTAGGCTCATTTCCTCCATATTTCATCATCTTGGACGGTTTTTGAGAGCTTTTCAAGAGGGATTTCATCTACCAACTAAAAGGTAAGTGATCTTCCATTTCATATTAGCTTGTTACATCACTTTTTAGGTAGATTAACATCAAAATAAGAGGTAAAATCATGGGTTAGAGCTAAGACCTAGAGTTGATGAATTCTTAGAAATTTCACTACTTTTCTACCATGAAACATTAGGGAATTTACATATAAATGACCCTTAGGTTATGGATGAGTGTTTTCTTCGAAATATTTTGGAAAGCGAGCGTGTGGGCCCAGGGATGTATTTCGGGAAGTTTTCAAGAATGGGGAATTAGCCTAATTAGTGGTGTAATTTCCTACTGTTTAGCGTATATTGATATATTTAAGTAATATTTGGCTAGTTTCGATTCCTTGAGCGACGAGTTTTAGGTTCGAGCACTTTCTTGACCGGAGGAGTAGAATTCTACACGAGGTGAGTCTCCTTTCCAACCTTGTAAGAGGTAATTGTCCCCATAGGTAATTGTATTGATTAAATGTCCTTATCTGCGGGGGCTACGCACGTACCAAGTGACGAGAGTCCGTGTGTAGTGACTACTATGCTTTGTCGGGTAGTGTTAAGATTCACAAGCATGCTTTTACTTGTCTTGTCTGTCTTTCCTTGCAAGTAACTGTGGTGAGCTAGCACCTCTGAGGCATTATGGAAACATTAGTGAATATCCTGCAAGCTTAAGTTATAGATTATGCTACAAATGTGATACTGGAATTTCCTTCTTTAAAAGATGTTTTTGTTAGAATTGTGTATATTATGAGCACCCGAGTCACATGTATGATTCGTGAGTGGGGTAGCCTTATATTATTTCAACCGCGTCACATGATCGATTCGTGAGCAGGGTAATAGATGCATCTATGGTTCGGGTCGTTCGACCCTCGGCAGTGCACATGTAACTTATCGCGACGTTTCGGTCGTACGCTTCGGCATGCTATATGCTATTTACTTGTCTGAGAGTTTTATTTATGAATCATCAATTTTATCTGGCTTGGAAGGAATTTGGTGATCTTGTTCATATAATGTTGTAGTTGATGCGACGCGGGGGGGGGGGTCTTACTTGGTTGTTTGACTGTTCCATGTGTACCTGCTTTCCATATTTATTGTACCTGAAACCTTATTGTCATAAACTAGTATTTTGACCTAGTGAGTAAAACGTCTACCTCTCGTCACCACTTCTTCGAGTTTAGATGAGATACTCACTGGGTACACGTTTAAATATATGTACTCATGCTACTCTTATGTACTTAACTGTACAGGGTCTGAGCCAGCTGCGTCCGACCACTATTCCGGCAGCCATCGTTGAGAGTTTCCTTCTGCTGATTTCACGGTGAGCTGTTTTCCTTGGCGATCTTGGCAGCACTGTGGAGTTGCCCACATACTTTTGTCTTGTTGTCTTTTCCTATCAGACAACATTGTATTTATTAGCAGGGTTTTGTATGATCAGTCGCCTGTTGACTCGTGACACTAGATTCTGGCACGTATATGGATTTCTTGATATTTTGGTAAAGATAAACAGATTCTACGTTATTTTGGGTTGTAAATTGCCTTGTGCTTTCACTTAGAGATTGGTTTTCAAGGATTTATTATTTTAAAAAAAATCACAAAAAGGGTTTTTATCATTTAATCACGCAAGAAATCACACGGGTAGATAGATGTTGGCTTGCCCGACCCTGCCGTTGGGCGCCATCACAACCTGAGCAGAATTGGGTCGTGACAGATTTTCGAAGACATGGCTCTTGATAGAAACATGTGAATGTCGAGCATTAGGGTGGTAGGCTAGGAGGTAATCGAGAGTTCTTCACTCCTTGTACCGGGTAGTCTGATAGAGTTTTTTTAGGTTTGTTAGCGGTTGTGTTCACATTGTTGTTATGCATAGTGTTGTGTTATTGTTCTTTCACTTATTCGTTGTTGTTATTTTCTTTCTGTCATCCAGTGTTTTAAAAGGCGTTTTCGGGGCGAGGCACCAAAAACGCCCTAGGGCGATGGTGTGGGGCGAAAGTCTCAAGAGGCGTACGCCCGGGCGTTCGAGGCGCATTTTTTTTAGATTTTTTCAAATTAAAATAAAATTTGTTGAATAAGTCCTTCATATAATACCCAAATTCTCAAAATTCAGCATGGTAATTACTCAAAAGTTTTAAAAAGGAACTGAAATGTATTAAATTTAAAAGTGAAGACCTTTTTTATTGATTGAAGCCCCAATTCACGATCTTTCCCAATTCTTTATCTTGTCCGCTAGTCTGCTAATATCTCTCAAAAGCAATAAATATTCATTTTTTTTAACAAATACAAAGAGAATTTCATTCTCCTTCATAACAACAAGTTCAAAGTTCAAATTGCAGGTTAGTCATCCTTTTTGTTCCTCCGTGTAGAAAACTTTATTCTTTTCAATTCAAGTTACTAGAGCTTCTAAGTAGCGTATAGTAGATTGTTTTGACTAGTTTTCTGTGGGGATGAAGCGAACGGGCGCGCGCGCGCGCGCACACACACACACACACACATATATATATATATATATATATATATATGCAATTTCTTTATTTTTATGCAATTTTACCTGTTTATAAATATTTACTGAAATTATATTATTTATAAAATATTAAAAATTAAATACTTATGGGGTTTACGCCCCCCCCCCCCCCCCCCCCCCCCCGGCTGGCTTTTTCTCCCCTCCTGGTGGTTTAAAGGGAGACGGGGGGNCCCCCCCCCCCCCCGGTGCCTCGAGGCTTACGCCTCGCTGAGGCATATGTAAAACGCTTATCCTTACGCCCGTGCCTTTTAAAACACTGCTATCATCTTTTGTTGTTACATGTTATTTCTTTTGTTTCTTTTCTGATATTATTGTCTCTCTTGTTGAGCCGAGAGTCTCCGGAAAACAGCCTCTCTATCCTTTTCGGGGTAGGGGTAAGGTCTGCGTACACTCTACTCTCTCTAGACCCCACTAGTAAGATTTTACTGGGTATGTTGTTGTTGTTGTTGTTATATATACTTAAAGTCTATTGAAATAGCTAAAGAATTTTTTTTTACTCCTATGATTGCTAACAGTAACGGTGTATATTATTATTATTTTTTAATAAAGAAGCAATATTTTTTTCTCTCTTTTCATATGAAAGCACTTTGAGAGCGAATGAGATCTTTGAAATTTAATCAGAACAGTACTAGATAGGCAAGAAATAGGATTCTTGTGTGAGTTGCGTAAATCACAAAATGAATCTCAGGCATACTCTTTTATAGGCTCAACACAGATTGTGACATCAGATCCTCTCTTCAATCTCACTTGGAAGCCTCTATTTTTATCAGACGTGCATCCAAATGAAGTTCGAAGTAGGAGTCCGCTCCCTGCCTAGTGGTACTTCCAATATTTGTCAATTTGAAACATAACGAGACTCAAGGTGAACATAATTCGACAAAAGAAGAACTAATTTAATATAATAGAATTCAACCGAAGCGAGATAATTACTTGATAATCGCTAAAGTTTTATGTCTTTCTTTTTCGGCCAGATACTTTAATGGGAATTTAAGTAATAATTTAAATATTCTCACGTTTGTTTTTGCTTTTGCTCTCGTACGCAAGGTACGTACTTATAAGACTCCAGAATACAAAAGCCAAACGAACATTTTCTGTTAAAATTAGCATAGTTAGTTGTAGTGGTGATGGTGTCTATTCAATTTCTGCGCATCTTAACACTGAATCTAATTTATTATTTTATAGAAATTTATTGTATAGGTATAATATTAGATTTAGAACTTAGTTATTAATATTTGAAGTCGTCGTTTTAAAATCAAGATGCCCATAAAATTAAAATTCTAGTTCTGCTTGTGTAATCATGTCAATTACCGAGATAATACATGCAATTCTCTTGATAAGCATTTAATATAATCTAGTCAAAATAATGATAACTTACTATCACATATTAAAATTCATTGATAATATATCTTTGCTTACTTGTGTAAATAATTTAAATTCTTCCATTAAAATAATTCCTAAAGAAATGATTAATAAAATTGCTAGTACAGCAGGAAAAAATGTATCTTTCCAGAAATGACAGTAATACAAAATCAATACAATCAGATTTACTGAGACCAGTAAATAGTAGCAGTAGTAATTGCGTAAATCTGATTTCAAACTTTTATCCAACTATCCAGAGGCGGGTTTAGGTATAAAATTGAAGGATCACAGGATCTTATAAACTTCGACAGAGATTTTGTATTTATATATGTGTATATTTTAAAAATAACTAATTTAAATCACTTGGCATAAATACTGATGTCCCTATCGCCTTAAAATCCTGAATCCACCTCTGTAAGTATCTCACAACTTATTCATACTTATGCTCGACCATAGTAAATGCTCTAGAAAACGTCTTCCTTCTCTTTCATTGTTTTTACTTTTCTTATCCTTGTCATAATTCACGTGCTGCCTAGCGCGTGATATACGTGGAATCTGTCTAATTTGGTAAAGAGCAAAAATAGCATTGGTTAATACGACTTTGTTTTGTCAGTAATGAACTAGACATTCATACCAATTTCTAATTTATAAACCTCTGATGAAGAGTTCGAATTAAGATCATAACAATTAACAAGTGTCCCTTATTTGTAAAGAATAACAGCGTGGGCGGATTTAGAAGGTTGACTCCATTCTAATTTATACGAACTTGTTTGACTGGAACAGACTTTAAGAAAAAATATTTTTTTTTAAAATTTATGGTCCTAAACAAGTACAAAAGACCCAGAGTATTTGTGTGGTTATAAGAACTTATCATTAAGAATATAATTGGAAATTTTAACTAAATCGTTACCAAATTTAAAAGGGAATTATTCTTTTTTAAACGGACCAAAGAGAAAATAATTTCACATAAACTAAAACAGAGAGAATATTAAATATTATAAATATCCTTAAGATCTTTCACCGCATCGCTTAGATTTATAATTCTATCATAAGCGTTTTCTCTACTATCCTATAAGCTTTGGGGGCTCTATAGAGATGGGAGCGGATGCAGTAAAATAAGAGATTTATTACAAACTCAGTTAAAATTATAGTATCAACCAAACAAAATAATTAAGAAAAAAAAAAAGGTAGAGGGGTAGTGGCTGTGCATGAAGGTTCTACCTCCCATGTTGCAAAGCCATGCACCTTTATTCACTATTTATTTAATTTCCAAACCCACACCATTACTCTGTCTCCGGACAAACAAAAGTAGCATATTTCAGCTTCCATGTACTAAATATTTTAATTGCTTTAAGAAATAATTGTAGTTATATCGTTATACTTGTTTATTAAGGTGCAGAGGGACATGCAATGCATGTCGTGTATTGGTGTGTGGTTGACTTCAGCTTGGTTGATCTTTGATTCCTTTCTTTCACCTTTTGCCTTTCATTAGCTTTATTGATTAACTATACACTTCCCTTTTAGTAATACTAGTGTACGCGCGATTGCATGTGGTTTTCGTGTTAATAAAAATAAATTTTGAAAAATAATATAAAAAAAATTAAAAGATGTATTTGTGTTATAGTATAAAACTTAATAAAAATTGTAAGCTTTAAAATGATAGATATTAATCATATTTAGGAATTTGATCCACTCTATTCTATTCATCCCTTTGTAATCACATAGATATCTTGATTCAATTACTATTAATATTTTTTATAAAGTTTTAGCTCGATTTTTATGTTATATTACTATTATTTCTTTTTAAGTAACAGTAGTCTCATCTCAATGATCATGTACAGTATTTGGGATGCCAAACTCAATATGTAACCTTTTGCACATAAATGATCAAAGGAGACAACGTTTTAACAATATATATATATATATATACGTCATTTTTCTATTCATATTTCTTTATACAAAAATATTAATCAATATATTTACTGTTTAAATAGATTTCACATTTAAAAAAGATTATCATTTGATTATCTTCTAGTATCTACACAATAAAATTAAAGCAGACAAAGAATTTGAGTGTGTTAAAAAAAAAAAAATCAGCATGATTGCTCTTTAAAGTCTAAACTCATGCCTACTTTATTTATTTTTATCAATTTATGTTTTTCATGCATTTTTTAACGTTTCCTTTTAAATATTAGCATAAAAATTGTAGGATCACTTAGTTTAGTTTTATTAATTTACTCTTTTTCATCCATGAAAAGTAATATAAAACAATGATAATTAAGTTACATATATAGTTCAAATAAGGAAAAGATTATGTATCGTGAAATTTTGATTGACTTTAAATTTCTACGTTTTAGGAATTCCTACCTCTAGTTCAAATAGAAAAGATTTATTATCCAAAATTTTAGTCGATTTCAAAGTATTAAATACTAGGATAATAATTAAATGACTATTTGTCCAGTGCAAACTTTATTTTAAAAGGACAAAAAAGGCGAACAACATTTAGCTAAGACCTTCGTGCTTTTAATATAGTATAGATATAGAGTACAATCTTTCTAATCAAAATTTCTTTCAAAGAATTATTGGATAATCACATTTCTTTTAAGGAATTATAGCTAATCACATTAATCCATGTTAATTTTGTCAAAATATAATTTTATAAACTGCTCTTTATTTGATTTTGAAAACCTTGATTTTGATTGTTTAAAACTTTTGGACGAAACCTTTCCGGAAAATAATTTTTCAAAGGGGTATGGCGGAGAATTAAGAAAATGTTAGAATTGTTGTCGTTAATAGTAAAGGATAGTAATCACAGGGGTAATAGTTTACTATATCTTTAAATAATGAAGGGGTTACATAATTCAAAGTTGATTTACTTGCCCGTCTATCCAACTCATATGTGGTTAGTTGATTCTCCTACGAGTCCATGTGCATTGTAATTTTGTCTCTAACTCGAGGCTTACCCCGGCAACCCGTTAGGATTTATTTAACGAAAAAGGTCTAAAAATGTCACTCAACTTTCAGAAATAGTCTATCCATGTCATCCGTAAAAAAATGTTTATTTCATGCCACTGATGTTACACATTTGGCTCATCCATGCCATTATTGACTAACGGCTCAATTTTTAATATTTATAATGTGGGGCATGGGTTAATTCGGACGAATGAGGACATTACACGTGGAAATGTTGGGGTTTAAAAAAATTAAAAATAAAATAAAAATTGAGCCGTTAGTCAATAATGGCATAGATGAGCCAAATGTGTAACGTCAGTGGCATGAAATGAGCATTTTTTTAACGGATGGCATGGATAGACCATTTCTGAAAGTTGAGTGGCATTTTTAGGCCTTTTCCGTTTATTTAATTCAAATTTGAGTCAAGGGTCGGGCAGAAACAACTTTTGTATCTTCATAATGTAAGGGTAAGTTTTACGTTCATATAATCTTACTTGTAAGAATATATTGATATATTATTATTATTAAATTTACATGAGATTTTTTGTTTTAAAGATAAAATATACTTTTTATTAAAAGCAATTTTATTCTCAATGCTCGAATTCAAGATCTTTAATGAAGAAATAATAGAATATTTATCGTTGTAGGCATATAAATTTTAAATTCATAAAAGAATTTGGATTATATTTTAAAATTCAAGATATATTGGTCCAAATAAATATTATGGGCTAATATAATTGAATTAATTATATAAGTTCAATATATATAGATTAAATAAATAAGTATGAATCCATTGGGCAAGTTGATAATAGGTTAGATTCATGTAGTTTAGCATCTATTTGTACTCCAAATTCATTATGCTTCACTGTCCTAGGAAGGTTAAATGATGTTAAAATTACTCTAATGGTGGATTTTATGTTTCGCAGGAGCAAGTCGTGCATATGAGGACCTTGGATGGTGTTTGGAGCTAAATTAAAGAGAAAAGGACCCATTGGAGTTAAGAGCGTGTAAAAGAAGGAAGAAGAAATGATAAGGCAGGTTGCTATGCCATTAGCGCGGCCGCGCTAGTCCAGATGCCAGAGACAGATTGGAAGGCCATTAGCGCGGCCATAGAGCGCCCGCTAGTGCGACCGTGCTAGCCCAGCGGTCACAAACAGAACACTTAGCCTTTAGCGCGGCCAGTAGCGCGACCGCGCTAGTCTAGTTCCGCACGCGTTTTAGTCAAGGGTAAAATTGGAAGCTTGGGGACAATTTCATGTAACCTATAAAAGATCCAGCTCGCCCAAAATAAGGGATATCAAGGTTTTAAGGTTCAAGGAAAAGAGAGGCAAGAGGCAAGGAGGACAATTGAGCGACAAATTTCATCTTTCTTCCTTGTGTTTTTCCTATTTATGATGAATTCTCTTGTTGTTATTATCAGTACAATTATGAGTAGCTAATTTAATTAGTCTAAGGTTTTGGTGGAACCTATTGAGGATGGATATCTTGTTATATTAATATAGTTTGCTTGGTTTAATCTCTATTTGTTCAACTAAGTTCTTGTTGTAGTTGATTGAAGGGCTCTCAATTAGATGTGCCTATTTAGTATGTATTTACTCGGGAGAGAGTGCATATTTAGGTAGTTGTTGAACAACATCACTCTCAAAGTATAGGAGGGATCCATAACTGAGGGTTTAAAGGTGGTATTAGGGATAACGAAACCTTGGGTGCAATCTAAAGTGAGCTGTAATAAAAGCTAGCTAGCGTAACTCGGGAGAGTGCGTCTAGTAAATTATCGTAATTACTCGGGAGAGATTTACGGTAACAAGAGAGATCATGATTTATAGAGACGATTAGGCCAAACTATATGAAACATAACAGGAAAGGATTCCATCAACAGGGGAAACCACAACCTTAGATCCTTCTCTTATTTGTTTACAACCCAATAATCATTAACTTTTAGTTTAATTAATTTTATTCTGTATAGTTAGTAGAAACCTCAACCATTATTATTCATAATCTTTAGGAAGTTGATTACGAAGAATCAAGTGAGTCTGACATCCGTAATTGATAGGTTAATTCCCCGTGAGATTCGACTCTGGGCTAAATACTCAGATTATATTTGCAACGTCCGCTTAGTCTTTTTTATAAGGCATAGTTGGATGTGATCACTAGTATATTTAACTGGGCTAAAATGATGAGACAAATTCATTAGACCCAAGATTTCATCTTCCCAGATGCCCAAATGGATGCCCGCGTGTCAAATGACATGGCACGCCAAGTCAAATAGAAGAGCCAATAGTACCATGTCACGTGTCAAAATGACAAGGCATGCCAAGTCACACTAAAGGGCTAGTGAAATCGCGCCACATGTGCAAGTGACATGTTCTAGCCAATCAAATGCGGCCATGTCACACTTCAATTTGATTGGTCGGAAATAGTTTGTTCTTATCACAACTCCTACCTCCCACAACTATAAATAGGGGTCTTCTTAACTTAGAAAAGACACCAGAAGTTATAACAAGAAGCAAGAGAGTGATCGTGGATCAAACGCCGCAAATTTCTCTACAAGATTCAAGCAATCAAGTTCAAGTTCAAGAAATCAAGTTAAAGCTCAAGAACGAAGAACAAGTCAAGATTCAAGGAGTACGAGTTCAAATCAAAGTTCGTGCTAGTTGAATTCAAGATCATCGTTCGTGGCAACAACTAAATATTCAAGATCAAGCTTAAATGCCCTTGAATTTATTTACTATTGAAAAGAGAATCAGAGGGTTAATAGAGATTGTAACACTCAAATATTTGAAATAAAATACTACGATTGTTACAATATTTTTCGGTCTTGATTTAATTTTCTCGACGCATATTTATTGTCGACAATCGTTCCACCATAATTTTTGATGTTCATGTTTACTTTCCCCCCTACTCTTTATTACTTTGGGTAATTACCAAACTCATTAACCCACATTTTTTACCCATTCACATTAAACCCGTGCTGACCTGATCAACATGTTGATTGTTTATTTAAAATTGATTGCAATTGTATTGTATTGTTAATTTCATTATTCTAAAACTACGTAAAAATCCCATTTTATGAAACAACTGATTTGGTATGGTGAGATTATTTTCTATTTTTTCTTCCCGTTATGCCCTTATTTATTATTCCAATTCTATTTTAACCTTTTTAAAATTCTTTTAACTCCAAATCTCCAACCTGTTGACATACTTTATCTTCGTCCATCTTTTCCAGAATTGGTTTGTGCCATCCTTTTTATCCAAATCTCCAAATTTGT
Source organism: Nicotiana undulata (assembly GCA_005239495.1). Lineage (NCBI taxonomy): Eukaryota > Viridiplantae > Streptophyta > Magnoliopsida > Solanales > Solanaceae > Nicotiana > Nicotiana undulata. Next base: position 40,812 of record ML280853.1, read on the forward strand.
TTCTTTGTCTCTTTCCATTGTTCTATGATTTTTTTTTGTTGCTAATGATAGTTAATCTTTTTTTTTTAGTTTTTTGCTCTTGTTTTCAAGCTACATAATTGGTGATAAATTAGTTGTAGAAAGAATTTTTCTTAAATTGTTTAATATTTAAGAAAATTGAGAGTATTATAGGAAACTTATCAACGGTCAAACCAAACAAAAAAAATATTAAGTATTAAACAACAGACAATTAGATGCGTTCATGGTTCAGTGTGGATCGATTATTCCCTAAAACGAAACCAAACCAAGTAAGTCGGTTCTTCAAATATTGGAACCAAACCAAACCAATTAAGCTATTTTTTTTCGATTCGATTTTTGTCGGCTTTTTCAAAATTTTCGGTTTTTATGGATTTTTTCTTAAATAGGAGACATACACTAAACACATATTTCGCCGACTACGTTTTCAACTTAACACTATCAAACAAATTGCTCTTTGAGAAATCTGTCATTTGCCAAGATATATTGATGATAATCTAATTAAATAGTGATGAATAATTTAATTACTCAATTAAAAATCGATTATTTTTAACATGAAATAAATTCTTGTACTTCGCAAAAGAAAAATACCAATCAAACTAGAATGTAAAAGCAAAGAATTAGATTATTTTAATAACAAAGAACTATACTAAAAATACAAACGACTAATATTTACCATAAAAACACATATGTGTGTGTGTGTGTATAATAAATTTAAATAGCTATTTCTATAGTCGGTTTGGTTCGGATTTTTTCGGTTGTTTTTTGATTAAAACTAAAACCAAACCAAATTTGATCGATTTTTTTAATTCAAAATCAAAACCAAGCCAGACTTAAAATATATCGGATTTTTTGATCGATTTAATTAGATTTTCGGTTTGATTCGATTTTTCGGATTTTTATAAATACTTCTACAGATAATACAACCAAATTGTATTCCTAAACTAATAGTATAATATAATATAGTGCATTATAAAATCTCGAGTAATAATGATCCAAACAGAGTATTAATCTCACAATTTGTTTTCAGTCCACCATATTAAATGCTTCAGAATTTATTTCTCTCTCTCTTTGGTGGGTCATTACTTAAAATGCTGTCTTGCCCGTGAAATATGTAGAATTGGTCGAATTTGGTCAAAGAATATAAATACCCGTGATTAATATGACTTGTTTTATGTTTCAGCGTTCATCTCCTTGTTTTGGTCAATTAAGTTTTTCTCCTTTCCTGTTAGTTAGGTAGAATAAATCTATCTTTTCTTTTTTCCAAAAAGAGTGATATTATTGCATTTTTTGGAGTTTCAGGTATTCTTTTTCCTTTTACTATGGTTCTCTTCAATAGATTTTTATACGGGAAAGGTTCAAATATGCTCCTATATTATGTGAAATTGAGCATATTTGTCATTCGTTAATACTTTGCACATATGTGCCCTACCGTCACATAATTGGTCCATATATGCCCTTGTATTATACGAAGTTGAACAGATTTTCTCTTCGTTAATACTTTAGCCCATATATGCCTTTGATGTCAGATAGTTGGTTCATATATGCCCTTTTTCGAAATGGAATTCGCCCAAATTAATTAACTCTTTCGTTAATTGTATTAAAGTGCATTACAAACACTGTTTCCTTTTTAGTAGTATTTTTTTCTTTACCTTTCTATATTTTTTTTTTTTACTTTTTCTTTCTCCCATATCCGATTTCATCCATTGTTGATGCCTTCTCCTTTTTCGTCACCAATTTCACTTGACAAAACTCATAAATTCCTGCCAATTTTACAATAAAAACCTCCATATGTTCTTCTGACCTGAATGAGATAAAAATTGTCAGAGAAATTTGTTCGGTACTGTTCATTGGATGAAAGGAGTATGTGGTTATTCAGATTTTGAAGGTCTTTTTTCCTTCGGATCTGAAGCTCCACAGTGAACAACACCTTCAAAAGCTGAATAACCATATTCTCCCTTCACCCAATTAACACCACCGAAAAAATTTCTCAGGCAATTTTTATCTCATTTAGGTCAGAAGAACATGTGGGGGGTTTTTGGCAGTAAAATTAACAGAATTTTATGAATTTTGTCAAGTGTAATTGGTGACGAAAATGGAGAAGAATCAGATATGTGAGAAAGAAAAATTAAAAAAGAAGAAGAAAAAAAAGTACTACAATAATAAAAAGAAAATATTGTTTCTACTGCACTTTAGTACAATTAACGAAATAACTAATTATTTCGGGTGGATTCCGTTTCGAAAAAGGGCATATATGGACCAACTATCTGACATCAAGGTCATATGAGTTAAAGTATTAACGAAGGGAAAATGTGCTCAATTTCGTATAGTACACTGACATATTTGAACCAACTATATGGCGGTAAGAGCATATATGTGTTAAAGTATCAACGAAGGACAAATATGCTCAATCTCATATAGTAGAATGACATATTTAGACCTTTTTCGGATTTTTATATTAAACTATAAAATTACGCTCACAGTTTCTATATAGGTACATTTTATTTTACAACTAATATATAGTATTTTTATTTATGCGAGTTTACACGGAATTTTTTATTTATTGAGTTTTGAACTCGAAATCCTATAGTATCTATCTTAGGGAATATAATACGCGTTACCTGGTTTATGCTAAAAATGAAGTGTCACTCAAATTCGGTTAAACTATACTGTACGAGTAAGTGGCAGATATACATCAATAACCTTTTTAAAAAAATTAGGCCATGAATACATATAAAATAAACGGATAACAGTTGAAAAGTAATGCAAAGTGAAAAACCAATCTACTTTCGTAATAGTGATATTGTCAACTGCATTCATAGTCTCTGGTGAGGGAGGCTAATTCGGTAGCGGTTGGTTTAGCCAATTTAGCCTTTATTCAAAAATGTAACGGTTTCACAAGATTCGTACCAATGACCTTCGAGGCTTCAACCCTCCAAAAACTATGGTGAGATGGATAAACTTTTTTTACTTTTAATTAGAGATATTTAGTTTGAACCCTAAAAATAAAATAAACTTCTAATAACGAATGCGTTCTCCTTTAATACGACTTTTGCGATATGAATCAAATTAATCGTAATTTTCAAACACTAATTAAGTGAAAAACAAAAGAAAAATAACTGACATATATGGTTTTTATTTTGATGTTTTGATGTACGGCGGAGAATGCAAGAACATGTTAGAATTGTTGTCGTTATTACTTAATTAAACTATCAACAATCGTGGGTGGACTTAATTTATAGCATTTAAATAATGGAGGGGTTACAAATTTCAAAGTAGATCTCACTTAAAAGAGAAAAGATAGGACCATATATCCAACTTCCATGTGGTTAGTTGATTCAGCTGCAACACCACATGAATTGTCATGACAAGTTTCATTTTCTTATTTTTTTATTTTTTTTGGGAGTGGGGGGGAAACAAGTCACCCCTTATCCATAAAAAAGAAAGGATGGTTTGGCTCACGTCTAGATTGAAAAGGTTATATTCCATCCAAAAGAACTTCCATTTAAACCTTATTTTATTTGTTACGAATTACATGATTGTTCAATGATAACGTACAAGGGCTACTAAACTTTATTTTATTTGCTATTAAATTATAATTTTCGAAGATTATGAAAAAAGAAATTATTGTCAACTTTATCCACCTATTCATCTCCATTATTGTTTAATTTTCTGGGCGATACTAATTACCAAGTGGGCCAGCAAAATGCTTGACTCAACGCACCAAATATAAAATAAATATTTATATATAATAATATAATAAACCAATATGATTTTTAGTAAACAAATGAAGAGTCACTCTGACCAGAGCGCAACGTAACTGTTTTTTTTCCTTCCATTTAAAAATATATAAGGGAAAATGGAAGATAATTTTTTCAGTCGAACCGAAAAGATTATTCGACATGTAGATTGCAAAGCTGGCTTGAGAATACCTCTAATAATAAAACTTTAAAACAGCAGCAGCAGAATAATTATTTAGGAAGATAATTCACATTAAGTGTTGATCACTGTCACACTAGATAGTTGTTGGCAAAGATTAGGATGAGCGCGTCATGTTTGTCCTTATATTTTTTTTCTAGGAACAAACTGCTATATATATATATATATATATATATATATATATTCCATCAGACCAGTGGCGGATTCAGGATGATAAAGTTATGGATGCTCGCCGATAAATAGTTCAAAAGAAGTAGAAAAATAAATTTACTTATGTGTGCTAACTCAATATTTATCTAAATATTTATACAATTACTTATGTAATTTACTAAATATAATCAAAATTAATGAGTGTTTAAGCACCCACAAGTGCCCATGTGCATCCGCCACTGCATCAGACCAGTTGTACATAGAATTAGCCTGAGGCCTTTATTATGATGATACAATAAGTGGAATTTATTTTGCATTGATATTCATCTAGAGCTTAATTTACTCTATTCTCGTATTACGCATGATGCAAGATAACTGTATTGGCCATCCCCTCCAGACTCTATCAGGTGATCAAGTTCTCGACCCCGTGGGGAATATTCAACATCAAGGGCGAGCAGCACACATCACAAGAATGCTACCGCATCGCCCAAGATTGCACTTGCACCCAACAGTTGAAGGCGACGGACTCAGAGGCATAGCAATTACCAAAGTCGCGTACATGACTCGACGATCCAATCAACGTTATCAAAGACCCCGACGCCGTAACGGCAGCGGGATCGACGGTCGAAGACCTCGATCCGGTACAACTAGACAAAAACGACATCAACAAGAGGGCCTATGTCGGCCACAAGCTCTCCGACCCAGGTAAATACCATGAATTTCTAACTAACAATGTAGACCTGTTTGCTTTCTCCCATGCAGATATGCCAGGTATTCCGAAAGACATCGCCACGCACAAACTAAACGTGGACCCACTCTATCCGCTTGTGCGCCAAATACGGAGGAAATTCAACGCCGCAATCAACGATGCGGTACGAGAGGAGGTGGAAAAATTGCTGGCAAACGGTTCCATAAGAGAATCGAAGTACCCGCAATGGGTCGCCAACGTGGTCATGGTTAAAAAGAAGAACGAGAAATGGCGCATGTGCGTCGACTTCACGGATCTGAACAAAGCATTCCTGAAAGATTCCTTCCCATTGCCGCACATCGACTAGGTCATCGACGCCACGGCCGGGCACGAAATGCTAAGCTTCCTAGACGCATATTCGAGATACAACCAAATCCTCATGGAAGAGGAGGATCAAGAGAAAACAACCTTCATAACCCATCAAGGGACTTATTGCTATCGAGTCATGCCATTTGGACTCAAGAACGCCGGGGCTACCTACCAACGACTGGTCACTAAGATGTTCAAAGAACAACTCGGCAAAACAATGGAAGTATACATAGACGATATGCTGGTCAAAACCAAAAGAAAGGAAGACCATATCGACCATCTGAAAGAGGCCTTCGACATACTAAGGCAATATGGCATGAAGTTAAATCCGGAAAAATGTGCCTTCGGCGTAACTTCAGGAAAGTTCCTTGGCTTCCTGGTATCACAAAGAGGTATAGAAGTCAATCCCGACCAGATAAAAACTATCGAGGGGATACCCGAGCTGCTGACCAGCAAGAAACACGTTCAAAAACTCACTGGTCGCATAGCAACACTTTCACGATTCATCTCGCGATCGTCAGACAAGTGCCACAAATTCTTCAATGTCCTCAATAAAGATCGCGGACTCCAGTGGGATTCGGAGTGCGTCGATGCCTTGAGAAAACTGAAAGCATACCTATCTTCCCCACCCTTGCTCGCCAAAGCTGAAACAAGCGAGCGCCTCTTGGTGTATCTAGCGGTGTCAGAAGTGGCGGTAAGTGCAATACTCGTCTGTGAGAACAAAGGTACGCAATCACCAATCTATTACATTAGTAAAACTCTAGTCGACGCTGAAACGAGGTACCCATACCTCGAGAAGCTGGCTTTGGAATTGGTAACGACTTCACGAAAGCTCAGACCGTACTTCCAATGCCACCCCATCTCTGTCATTACGACCTTTCCCCTGAGAAACATCCTTCACAAACCCGAACTATCGGGAAGATTGGCCAAGTGGACCATTGAACTAAGCGAGCACGATATAATATATCAGCCGCGAACAACGATAAAGTCACAAGTATTGGCAGACTTCGTCGCCGACTTCAGCGCTAAGATTACGCCTGAAGTCAAACAGGAAGTTTCACATAACCAAGCCCTTCAGCCGGACCTATGGGTCCTATACACCGACGGCGCCTTCAATGCATCAGGATCGGGATTGGGACTCGTGCTCGAGGTCCCAACAGGCAAAATAATTTGCCAGACGGTACAGTGCCAAGATATGACTAAGAATGAGGCCGAGTATGAGGCCGTTATTGCAGGACTAAAATTATCCCTCAAGTATATAGCCCAACGAATCATACTCCGATGCGACTCACAACTCGTAGTCAACCAAGTAATCAGGACTTATCAGATCAAAGAACCAAGGTTACAAAAATACCAAACCGAAGTGCGCAAACTTCTACCTAGATTTTATGAATGCCAGTTCGACCAAATACCCCGAGCACAGAACATCGAAGCAGACGGCCTGGCCAAACTGGCGGCGACGACCAAAAACATAAACGAAAGAGGCAACGTCGTCACACTGCTTCACTCGTCACTAGAACAACTCGAGGTACATTCTTTTAACCTAACCTAGGACTGGCGCAATTGTATTGTGACTTACCTGCAGGAAGGAACACTCCCAGTAGACAAAAAAGAAGCAAGAAAACTCTGAATGTAGGCGGCTCCATACAGTATCGTCGACAACGACCTGTATAAAAGGACATTCGGCAGCCCCTTGGAAAAAATCCTAGGACCCAATCAAACAAAGCAAGTACTCGAAGAAGTACATGAAGGCATTGCGGTGCTCACAACGCAAATTGAGCACTCGCCCGGTGTCTCATACGGGCAGGCTACTATTGGCCTACTATGAAGAAATAGGCCGCAGATTTCGTCAAAAAATGCGAGCAATGCCAGAAATTCGCCCCCATGATACACCAGGCAGGCGAGCATCTCCATTCAGTCATGTCCCCCTGGTCGTTCATCAAATAGGGAATGGACATCGTTGGACCGCTCCCAGCTGGGCGAGGTAATGTACGTTTCCTCTTGGTTTTGACTGATTATTTCTCTAAATGGGTGGAAGCAGGCACCTTTGCTCAAATACGCGAACAGGAAGTCATCACATTCATACGGAGAAACATAATATGCCTCTTCGGCATTCCAAAAGAAATCAGCTGCGATAATGGACCCTAATTCACCGGCAAGAAGATTGCCGAGTTCTTCGAAACATGGCGTATCAAGCGCATACTTTCGACGCTATATCATCCCGCAGGAAATGGACAGGCCGAATCCTCCAACAAAATTATACTGAACATCCTGAAAAAGAAACTAGAGGACGCCAAGGGACTGTGGCCAGAAGTGCTTCCAGAAGTGTTATGGGCATATCGCACCACTCCAAAAACAAGCACTGGAGAAATTCCATATTCCCTGGTCTATGGCACAGACGCGGTCATACCCGTCGAAGTTGAGGAACCAAGCCTAAGATACTCTAACGAAAGTGGACCAAGCATTGATGAAAGCAGAAGGCAAGACCTTGATGGAATAGAAGAACGGCGAGACATGGCATACATAAGGATCGTCGCCCAAAAGCAAAGAGCAGAACGACACTACAACAAAAAGACAAAGGTCCTCCCACTTAAGGTCGGCGATTACGTTCTCAAAGCTAAAACGCAAGCAAGCAAAGACACAAAGAAAGGCAAACTGGGGTCAACTGGGACGGACCGTATAAGATCACTACAACAGTCAACAAAGGGTCATTCCAGCTAGAGATATTGGAAGGAAAGCAACTACCCAACAACTGGAATATCACTCACCTCAAGTACTTTAACTTATGAAAATAGACGCCCTCCAAGTCGTACTATTTTTCCCTTACTCAGCGGTACTTATTCATGCTCCGCCTAGAGTTACTCCTGTCGAACCAATGAAGGGACTAGGTACATAGAACTTCTCAAGTGTATACAAAATGTACGGCATCGCCATGTAACTCCAGTAAAGTGAAGTGAATAAAACAGACAACTTTTTTGTGAACAACTCCAAAACCGCGCCACTATATTTACATTCGACTTCGAATACACATTCAATTTTAAGTCGACCACATTCGACCTCGTTCGAATACTTTCTACTTCGAATATACACATTCGATTTTAAGTCGACCACATTCGACCTCGCTCGAATACTTTCAACTTCGAATATTCACATTCGATTTTAAGTCGACCACATTCGACCTCGCTCGAATACTTTCGAGTTCGAATACACATTCGATTTTAAGTCGACCACATTCGACCTCGCTCAAATACTTTCGACTTCGAATACACATTCGATTTTAAGTCGAACACTTTCGACCTCGCTCGAATACTTTCGACTTCGAATATTCACATTCGATTTTAAGTAGACCACATTCTACCTCGCTCGAATATTTTTGAATTCGAATATTCACATTCGATTTTAAGTCGACCACATTCGACCTCGCTCGAATACTTTGGACTTCGAATATTCACATTTGATTTTAAGTGGACCACATTCGACCTCGCTCGAATACTTTCGACTTTGAATACTTACATTCGATTTTAAGTGGACCACATTCGACCTCACTCGAATATTTTTGATTTCGAATACTTGCATTCGATTTTGAATAAACTGCATTCGATCTCGCCTCGAATGTTTACTCCTGACCCTGAACGCTGATGCTCGAATCAATTGCATTCGATAAAAAGCAAAACATAGATCTTAAGCCAACAAGCGAGCCGACCACGAACAACAAACACCGCCATAAGTAGACAGAAAACAGGTAAACAGAAGCATACGACAACAAGACAACCACTATACCATTACAAAATAATCACTTTACAATAGTTCGCGTCCTTCTACAAAAAGGGGAAAGGATGCGGATATGCCCTCATAAAGGCAAAAACAAAAAGGGCACAAAATACAAGGGCAAAAGCACTAAGTTGCATCGTCATACTTGATAACTAAGGATTATACTATGTTTTACACTCCTTCTTGCTTTAGTTTTGGTTTAAATTGTATACAAAATGGCCCAAAGGCTTACATGTTGCACTTGTTTGCAGCGTTTGGTCAAAAAGGTGACAAATAGTCAAAACCAGCTTTAAAAGGAGTGAAACATGCACAAGTGCCAAGAACAAGTCCAAACACAGTCCAACAGACCAGTGCGGTTCGCACTACTGAGATTCATAGAGGCTAATTTTGTAGCTAAACCAGTGGGGTCCGTAATGCATTTTGTGCGGACTGCACTACTGAGATTCAGAGAAGATGGAATTTTTGGAGATCAAGGCTAAAGAGGTCCGCACTCCATTTTATGCGGACCGCACTGGGCCACCGCGGCCGCTGTGCATTTTATGCGGTCTGCTGTGGCCAAATTCAGAGAAGCAGATTTCAAAGCCTAGGAGCCTCTACGTGACCGCACTCCATTTTGTGCGGTCCGCGGTAACCCTGCAGGGGTATTTTTGTCCCGAAAATGCGTCATAATATAAATAGTTTATTTTCCCATTTTTAGGTAAGCTTTTGTACTCTGAGATAGAGAGGAGCTCGTGAACGATAGTTTTCAGTCATTTTCAGTAACTTTAGCAGGGTTTTATCATTGAAACTTCTAATTTTAGTTTTAATTAAATTCTATGAGTTATTCTTCATCAATTTCTTTGTTTTCTTCTCTTATCATGAGTAGCTAAACCCATTAGATAGGGTTGTGGATCAACCCTAGTGTGGGTATTTAATGGGTCTTTTATTTAAGGCCAAGATGTTTATGGGTAATTGATATTTGGACTGATTTGTGTTTTCTATGTAAATTAGTGGTTGCAAACACTAATTAGTGCCTATTTGACTTGGGTTCTTCTTGAGAAAGAGAATTTGAGTCTAGGAAAATCAGTCCAACAAGGAATTGGGATGTAATCAAGAGATTGATAGTCCCAATTAATGGGTTAAATCTAGAGATAGTAAAACCCTACTTGGGCCTAGATTGCTTGCACAATTGTGACACCCAATTGGACTTGAGAGAGTCAATTAGGGCAAAGCCACTCGAGCTACCGAGAGGTATAGAGTGGGTAATTTTGTGCATTGGCCATATCATAATCCCCAACATAACGTCTTTGCCTTAGGTTTTAGCTCCCGTTAAGTATTCACCTAGGAGAAAGTCATAGCCCTAGTCCCTTTATACATTGAGAAAACAACCAAAAAGACATTAGTTAGTTAATTAGCAATTTCAGTTAGTCTAAACTGTAGTTCAAGTATCAAACCAAGAGTATGAGAAGTGCAATTAAAATCAGAACGCACCACTCGATCACTTAGGAACTCAACTCCCACAATCGTAAATCCCTGTGGATTCGATCCCGACCCGTTCGGGTAAAAGATGCATCGACCCTCACCTTGCTACTATCTAGTGGTGTAGGTGGGCGCCGATCACTTTTTGGCGCCGTTGTCGGGGAGTTATACGGTGTTGATTATCTACGTGAATAGTGGTGTTACGTTTTTTTCTTTCCTTCTTCTGTTTACGTGTGTGTTGAATCAATTCAGGTTATAATGGAAGATCCTTTGGGAAACATTATTCCGGGGGAGGAGGTGTATGACAATGGAGAAGATGAACTAAGCCAATTACCACCTCCTAGACGGGGCCGACATGCCAATGTTAATGAGGATATTCCAGACCCTCCCCTGCCTCCACATCCGAGAGTTGCCCCTCGGGTACTTCCAAACGAGGGGTGCGCGAGTGCTATTGTCCCGCCTAGGATCCGGGCGGGGAACTTCCAAATCACAAATGTGATGCTGACACTCTTGGAGTAGCGGGGCTATTTCACCGGAGCCGCCGCACAAAATGCTTAACAGCATCTGAAGGGCTTCGTAGATACATGCTGGGGAAGTAAGCAGACGAATGTCTTAGAAGATTCCTTGAGGATTCGGTTATTTCCCTTCTCTCTTCGAGGGAAGGCACTTTATTGGCTCGAGAGACTTCCTAACCACTCCATATCTACATGGGACGAGCTAGCAGACAAGTTCATTGCAAAATTCTTCTCTCCTAGTCACATGGCAACGCTTAGAGATGAAATATTGGCTTTCAAACAAGAGCCAAATGAGCCTTTGCATGAGATTTGGGAGCGCTACCGGACCATGGTAAAGGAGTGTCCAAACAATGACATGACTGAGGCCATGATACATCAGACCTTCTATACAGGCATAAATACCACCAATCAGTGTGTGGTCAATCAATTGGCTGGAGGAAACTTCATGAAGCTACCATACAATGAGGCATATGAGGTCTTAGATGAAATGGCTGACACTTCGTCAGCATGTCAAAGTAGAGCAAATGTGCCTCAGGGTGATTCAGGTGTTAATGGTCTTCACAAAGAACTTCAAGAACATGGGCAAGTAATTTCCAAGCTCACTACCACTATGAATCAACTTTCCAAGGCACAACTTCAACAATTACAAGGTCCGTAGCAAGTAAATGCCATGGAGGGAGTGAATGTTATGGTGAACAAGAGAAGGGAAATCCAATGCAAAACAACAATGTTCAAGGTGACCAAGGATTAAGTAGGTATAGTCAAGAAGAGTCATATGATGATCAAGATGATGATGTCATGTATGCTAATAATTACCAAAGTCAAGGGAACAACCAAGGCAACAATCAAAATTGGAACAACCAAAGGCAACGAGATTGGAACAATAACAACAATTCTCGTAATTGGGGGAACAACAACAACCAACAATGGGGAAACAACAATGATAACAGTTGGAGCGGAAGCAATAATAACAACAATTGGGGTGGAAACGATAATCGGGGGTCGGGCTTTCAAAGGCCCCCGATGTACCAAAAACCCAATAATCCACCCCCTATCAAGCTCAAGGTCAAAGCTCCTCAATTAATGACATGGGAAGAATTGAACAAATGTTCGAGCAAATGATGGAGTGCAATATCGATGCTCAATTGGCCTCCCACAACACCTCAATTAGAAATCTTGAAGTGTAAATGGGCCAAATTTCTCACGCCTTGAACACACGCCCAAAGGGAGAACTACCAAGTGATACGGTGGTGAACCCCAAGGGTGGAAAAAACAACAACAATATCGGTCACGCCATGGCGGTGACCACAAGAAGTGGAAGAGGCGGTGAGGCTAATTCTTCAAAACAAAAGAGAATTGTTGGTCATGATGATGAATTGACAAATGATGAGGTTCCGATTGAGGTTGAGCAAGTGGTGGAAGAGCTGAAAACTAGTGAGGTAAGGATTGATATTCATGACCAAGGAGAGGAATTGCAAAGTGACGTGAACCCGTCTAGGGAACACGTAATTGATATACCGGAACCGGTCATACTAAAATCCAAGGCACCATTTGTGAGCGCGTGATTTTTGCTTCGCCATATCCTCCTATAAAAAATCTCGATAAATTATTTGGTTTTATGAATTTTTGGTGAATTGTAGTGTTTAATTTTGAATCGTTTGCATTTGCATATTCATGATTCATCTTTTAAAATTATTAAGATTGCGTCACCATTACCAAAGAATTATGAACTCATTATTTATAATTAATTTTAATTAAAATAATAGACGGATAGTGGTTATTCGGTGTAGTATAAGTTTTAACAACTAACTACCGAAATTAATTGTTTATTTTTAGGAGTATAAAATTAATTGTTCCCTATTCCTAATTAACCTATAATTGGATAAAAGTGAGGTTTAAAATGAATTATTACATTTCTTTAGATTCAATTAGATTTGAACTTAATTAAATTAATTGTTTTAGTTAATTAAAGAGACTAAATTCAGACCTGGGCTTGAAATCACCCAGGCCCAAACATGGTCTCTACACCAACCCACACTCACCAGCCCAATTACCCCTCACCCGGCCTGGCCTGCCCCTTTATCAAAACGACCCCGTTTTGCCCAGGAGCCCTCCCAGCCGTTGATCAATTTCAATCGAACGGTTGGGAACTCCCAATGCCTTTAACTATATAACGGTTCCAAAGCCCCTACCCCCCCATTCGTCTAAGTCTAACACCCATTCATCTCTATCCTTCCTCCTTAGAGACCAGCCGGCCACCGCTTTAATCCCACCGCACCCTCACCCAAACTCCGCCGGCCGGAAATCGCCTCCGGCGGCAGAGATTCTCCAATCGACCCCATTTTTTAACCAGGCGATCCCCACGACCTCCTCAACCCCGTCCAAGCGTTGGTTTCCCAAAACAATCAACCAATTTGGAGCAATTTCAAATCTGAAAAACTCGGAACCCTAATGTTCTTCTACAAGACGACTCGAAGACAATCAATGGCTCGAACCTACATGAGTCAATAGCTTTTGATGAGAGCTATTGATTCATGTGGGTTTGAACCATTTTCAAACCCCGCCGGAGTCCGGCCAAGGTCCGACGACTGTGATTTATCCGGCCAAAAGACCTTAACGGGTATCTCCTTTTCTTTTATCTATCTTTTATAGAAAATCATACATATATTATCAGTATTAAATCACTGTTTCATCCTATTTCTTGCATCCCTGTTTAGATTAGCT
>ML280856.1:0-68623 GCA_005239495.1 Nicotiana undulata
AGTCAGTTCAGAAAAACAAAATGTTTGCTGACAAAAGGAATACTAAGAAGGGACCAGGTCCCTAAAAGAAAAACAGAGTCTTGTCTGCTTGGACCAAAAGATTATATTTCTAGGGACTACACAAAGTTAAGTTATCAGTATCTATATATAATAAAAGGAGAGGCAAAAGCACAATATTAAGACAAGTGGCATAACCACAAAAAGCCAAGTGGAATTAGGACAAAACTAACTAACTTTCTAATTGAAATGGATATAACACAAAAACTGCCTGATTCTCTGATGATTGAAGAGGCCGATGAGAAAGTTAGGGAACAAATAATAGAGTATGAATGGAAACCAGTTTTTTATGATGAATGTCTACAGCTAGAACAACATAAGGAAGGATGTGTAAAAGTTAAACAAGTACAAAGGCAGAATGATCAGCAGGAAACAAAGGAACAACATAGAACAAAGACAGTGGGACAATGGAGACCAAAGGTGATGGAAAAGACGGATAGGGAAGGGAATAAAGACAGTATAGAACCAGTAGAAACAGAATTCTCTCAGCAAAAGAGAAGGGGAAAACATGTTATGAAGGACTAGGGAAAGATACGGCAAAAAGGAGCAATGACAGACAAAAACATAGAAGATTTGCTGCATAAAAACAAATTTGGTCCATTGAGATTCAAGAAAGGTACAGTACTGATCAAGTAACTGAAGGGGTTGTCCTAAAAAGGATAATCCACCATGAAAGTAAGCTCGTGGAACATTAGAGGGCTGAAAAAGCCCTTCAAACAGAAAGAACTTAAGGCTTTTTTGTTTGAGCATAATATAGCTTTACTAGGCTGCCTTGAGACTAAGATAAAGCCTAGAAGTGTGAATAAAGTGAAAACAAAGTTTAACAAAGAATGGAAGGTATTTTCTGATGAAGCAATAAATGAAATAGGAAGAATCTGGATTATGTGGAAGGAGCAACTTGTGCAAGTTAGCATAATATATACAAGTGATCAGCTAGTTCATTGCAGGGTAAAAGATAAAAGCACTCAGAATACATTTGAAGTCACATTTGTGTATGGGAAGAATACTGTTGCAGAAAGAAGGACTTTATGGGATCAATTGAGAAGTATTCAGAGTACTATGCAGGAGACAGGGCTTCTAGTAGGAGACTTTAATAGTATGTTGTTTGTGGAGGATAAAATAAATGGTCAACCAGTACATCAAGCAGAGTTAGTGGATTTTCAAAACTATGTAGATGATATAGGTGTGGGACAACTGAACAGGAAAGGGAGCAAATGGTCTTGGTGTAATAAAAGAGATGTTGATGATAGAATATACAACATAGATTAGGCCTTTGGTAATGCTGATTGGCTGACAAAATATAGTAGTGTAGAAGTTGTTTATGAAAACCCAGGGGTTTTAGACCATTCCCCTATTGTTATAAACACTATGGTAAACAAGTACTATATGCCTAAAACATTTAGACTATACAATGTGTTGTTACATCATAAAGAATTTGAACAAGCTGTTGAAGAAGTATGGGGACAACATATTGAAGGACACAAATGTTCTCTGTATAGATGAAGCTGAGGAGATTAAAAGATAGGGTACAAAAGATAAATAAGGACATAACATCTTTGGAAAAGAAGCTGGAGAGTTTAAACCAATAGATAAAGACAACTCAGGAGAAGCTTGATACAAATCTATTTAGTAAAGAGTTAATCACTGAAGAAAGGGAGTTGATAAAGCAGAAAATAAAGTGGGAGGAAGTGAATGAGAAGGTACTGAGACAGAGATCAAGAGCAACATGGATAAGAGAAGGAGACCAATATACAAAATTCTTCCATGCACAACTAAAACAAGACAGACAAAGAACATAATAGGATCAATATGCACTGAACAAGGGGAAAGGATAACAGAACCAAGAAGGGTAACACAAGAATTCACAGGTTTTTTTCAATTATTGCTGGGGGAATGTGCTGAAGAATTGGAATGTATGGATTTGGAAACAACTAGAAATGTCCCTTGCATTACTAGAGAGCAGCAACATGAGTTGATAAAGCCAATTAAAGAGCAAGACATAGAGATAGCTGTGAAGGAATTGCCCAATGACAAAGCACCAGGAATGGATGGTTACCCTGCAAAATTTTTCAAAATGTACTGGAAAACAGTTGGTAGTGAGATCAAACAGGCCATTAAGGAGTTCTTTCATAATGGGAAATTGTTGAGAAGTGCGAACATCACAACAGTTACCTTAGTGCCCAAAGTAAACAGTCCTACTTATGTGAAGGAGTTTCGACCTATAGCATATTGTTCAACAATCTACAAGATAATAGCAAAGATATTGACAGCAAAGTTGAAGACAATAGTGGATCATATAGTTGGGCCAGCACAATCTGCATTTATAGAGGGGAGGCACATACTGGACAATGTGATCATAGCACATGAGTTAGTTAAAGGATATACAAGAAAGGGGGTATCACCAAGGTGCCTAATAAAGGTAGACATACGAAAGGCATACGATTCAGTTGAATGTCCATTCCTGAAGATGCTACTGCTTGAATATGGGATGCCAAGAAAGTTTGTTCAGTTGATCATGGAATGTATAACCACAGTGAGCTACTCTCTAGTGATTAATGGAGGTTTAACAGAGAGATTTCAAGCAAAGAAGGGACTTAGACAAGGAGACCCAATGTCTCCCTACTTGTTTGTGTTGGTAATGGAATATCTCAATCGATCATTGAAGACTCTAGAAGGGGTACCAAACTTCAATTACCATCCGAGGTTGCCAAACAGAAAATAACCCATATTTGTTTTGCAGATGATCTCATATTATGCTGCAGAGCAGACAAGATATCAATCAGATTGCTTATGAATAGATTCCAACACTTTTCAGAAGTCTCGGGACTAAAAGCAAATATGGAAAAAGGTGCACTATACATAGCAGGAGTTTCAAATGAATTTAAATAAGAAATGATAGCAGAAATGAAGTTCGTGGAAGGGGAGGTGCCATTTAAGTACCTTGGAGTTCCTTTGTCATTAAAGAAGTTGTCTAACCAACAATGCATGCCATTAGTAGAGAAGATTACAATTAGACTCAAATGCTGGTCAACCAAGTTTCTATCCTACAGCGGTCGAATACAATTGATAAAAAGTGTAATATTTGAAATGCAAACCTACTGGGCACAGATTTTCTTAATTCCAAAGAAGATATCCAAGTTGATAGTAACTGCTTGCCGAACATTTCTGTGGACTGGAAACATTAAAGATTCAAAAAGGGCATTGGTGGCATGGGAAAAAAATTGTATGCCATACTCAGCAGGAGGCTTGAATGTGATTGACTTAGTAAATTGGAATAGAGCACCACTGTGTAAATTACTGTGGGCACTAAATGGAAATAAGGATAGGCTCTGGATACAATGGATACACAACTATTATATAAAAAGGAACAAGATTATGTCAATGCAAACTCCTAAACAAGCTTGTTGGTTGATTAGGAAGATATTTGATAATAGAGACTGGTTATTCAAGAGGGATCCAGCAGCAGACTTGAGAAAGTATTGTAGTAAAGGGAAGCTAAGTATAAAGAGAGTATATGTTGAAACAATGCCGCAATATCCTAAGTGTAGATGGAAGAAAGTAACACTTGGTTCAAAAGCTATACAAAGACATCAATTTATCTTATGGTTGGCTATGCACAAGAATCTAACAACAGTGGATAGATTGAGAAGATGGGGCATAGAAGTTCCTACCGATTGTGTTCTATGTGAACAAGGCAGTGAAGAAACAATGGATCACTTGTACTTTGAATGTGATTACTCTAGACAATTATGGGCAACACTATTGAAATGGATGGGTGAAACACACAGTATAGGAAAGTGGGAAGACGAAACAGAATGGATAGGAAAAAGAAGCTCAAACAGAGTAAAAACACAAATGCTGAAGCTCATATATGCAACAGTTGTGTATCATATTTTGACAGAAAGGAATCAAAGAAGATTTCAAGACAAGAAGATCATAAGCCAACAACGAGTAAAGACTATCATATTGGAGCTACATACAAAAGGACAAACATAAAACAAATGGCAAAAGGAGCTAGAAAGGATGAACAACTATCCTAGTTAGAGGAATAGAAAAAATGTATAGCAAAAGTTAGAAAAGTGAGTAGTCAGGGAAGTGAAAATGATTTTTGTATGAGAGAACTAGTTCAAGAGTCCAAAAGAACTAGTGAATTATAAATGTTATACTTGGTTGAATGGAAAATTTGATAATTTGACCCCAAAAAAAAAAACTAACTTTCTAACTAAAAAATCATTTGAATTTTTAATTTTGAATTAATTGGTTGGTTACTCTATTTTAATTAATAAATATAGATACATTATAATTAGCTATATTAAAAAAATAAAAATACTAAAAAAAAATAACTACTCATTCTAAGTGGGGAGTAGTTTCAAGTTGGAGTTTTAAAGTTATTTTAAAATTTAAAAAAAGAAAAAATTAAATTAGCTACAATAAAAAAAGGAAAATATTAATAATAAAAAAAAACTACTTATTCAAGTTGTGGAATAATTTCAAGATGGGATCATAAAATTATTTTTAAATAAAAAATAAAAATAATAAAATAAAAAATTGCCAACTCAAATTGGGGTGTGGTTTCAATTTGAAAATTTAAAATTATTTTAAAATAAAAAACGAAAATAAAGTAATACAAAATTGCCAATTTAATTTGGGAAGTAGTTTCTTTCTAATATAGTAGTATCTCTCTCTTTAAAATAACTTTCAATTCAAATAAAAAATATAGATACCTTATAATTAGCTATATTAAAAAATAAAAATAAATAACTACTCATTCTAATTGGGGAGTAGTTTCAAGTTGGAGTTTTAAAGTTATTTTAAAATTTTAAAAAAAGAAAAAATTAAATTAGCTACAATAAAAAAACAAAAATATTAATAATAAAAACAAACTACCTATTCAAGTTGTGGAATAATTTCAAGATGGGATCATAAAATTATTTTAAAATAAAAAATGAAAATAAAGAAATAAAAAATTGCCAACTCAAATTGGGTGTGGTTTCAATTTGAAATTTTAAAATTATTTTAATATAAAAAATGAAAATAAAGTAATACAAAATTGACAATTAATTTGGAGAGTAGTTTCTTTCTAATATAGTAGTCTCTCTCTTTAAAATAACTTTAATTCAAATAAAAAATACAAGAAGTAAAATATTTTTCAAGTGGCATGCAAACTGGGGAGTAGTTTCAAGTTGGAGTATTAAAATTGTTTTAAAACTAAATCTATATCTATATATAATAAAAGGAGAGGCAAAAGCACAATATTAAGACAAGTGGCATAACCACAAAAGCCAAGTGGCATTAGGACAAAACAAACTAACTTTCTAACTAAAAAACCATTTGAATTTTAAATTTTGAATTAATTGGTTGGTTACTCTATTTAATTAATAAATATAGATACATTATAATTATCTATATTAAAAAAACGAAAATACTAAAAAAAAATAACTACTCATTCTAATTGGGGCGTAGTTTCAAGTTGGAGTTTTAACGTTATTTTAAAATTTTAAAAAAAGAATAAATTAAATTAGACAATAAAAAAACGAAAATATTAATAACAAAAAAAAACTACTTATCCAATTTGTGAAATAATTTCAAGATGGGATCACAAAATTATTTTAAAATAAATAATAAAAATAATGAAATAAAAAATTGCCAACTCAAATTGGGGTGTGGTTTCAATTTGAAAATGTAAAATTATTTTAAAATAAAAAACGAAAATAAAGTAATACAAAATGGCCAATTTAATTTGGGAAGTAGTTTCTTTCTAATATAGTAGTCTCTCTCTTTAAAATAACTTTCAATTCAAATAAAATATATAGATACATTATAATTAGCTATATTAAAAAACGAAAATAAATAACTACTCATTCTAATTGGGGAGTAGTTTCAAGTTGGAGTTTTGAAGTTATTTTAAAATTTTTAAAAAAGAAAAAAATTAAATTAGCTACAATAAAATACAAAAATATTAATAATAAAAACAAACTACCTATTCAAGTTGTGGAATAATTTCAAGATGGGAATATAAAATTAAAATAAAAAACGAAAAATAAAGAAATAAAAAATTGCCAACTCAAATTGGGGTTCTGTTTCAATTTGAAATTTTAAAATTATTTTAAAATAAAAAATGAAAATAAAGTAATACAAAATTGACAATTTAATTTGGAGAGTAGTTTCTTTCTAATATAGTAGTCTCTCTCTTTAAAATAACTTTCAATTCAAATAAAAAATACAAGAAGTAAAATATTTTTCAAGTGACATTCAAACTGGGGAGTAGTTTCAAGTCGGAGTATTAAAATTATTTTAAAACTAAAAACAAAAAATAAGAAAAAATTAAATTACTTTATTTAAATTTTTAATAAACTACAAAATATGAAAACTAATCAAATAAGTATCACATTAGAAAAGAATGTATAATATTAAGACAAGTTGCATAACCACAAAAAGCCACGTGGCATTAGGACAAAACAAAGTAACTTTCTAACTAAAAAACCATTTGAATTTTAAATTTTGAATTAATTGGTTGGTTACTCTATTTTAATTAATAAATATAGATACCTTATAATTTGCTATATTAAAAAAACAAAAAAACTAAAAAAATTACTACTCATTCAATTGGGGAGTAGTTTCAAGTTGGAGTTTTAAAATTATTTCAAAATTAAAATAAATTAGCTACAATAAAAAACGAAAATATCAATAATAATAAAAAATTACCTATTCAAGTTGTGGAATAATTTCAAAATGTGATTATAAAATTATTTTAAAATAAAGAAATAAAAAATTGCCAACTCAAATTGAGGTGTGGTTTCAATTTGAAAATTTAAAATTATTTTAAAATAAAAAACAAAAATAAAGTAATACAAAATTGCTAATTTAATTTGGGGAGTAGTTTCTTTCTAATATAGTAGTCTCTCTCTCTTTAAAATAACTTTCAATTCAAATAAAAAATATAGATACCTTATAATTAGCTATATTAAAAAACGAAAATAAATAACTACTCTTCTAATTGGAGAGTAGTTTCAAGTTGGAGTTTTAAAGTTATTTTAAAAATTTTAAAAAGAAAAAAATAAATTAAGCTACAATAAAAAAATGAAAATATTAATAATAAAAACAAACTACCTATTCAAGTCGTGGAATAATTTCAAGATGGGATCATAAAATTATTTTAAAATAAAAAACGAAAATAAAGAAATAAAAAATTGCCAACTCAAATTGGGGTGTGGTTTCAATTTGAAAATTTAAGATTATTTTAAAATAAAAAATAAAAAAAGAAGTAATACAAGATTGCCAATTTAATTTGGGGAGTAGTTTCTTTCTAATATAGTAGTCTCTCTCTCTTTAAAATAACTTTCAATTCAAATAAAAAATACAAGAAGTAAAATATTTTTCAAGTGACATTCAAACTGGGGAGTAGTTTCAAGTCGGAGTATTAACATTATTTTAAAACTAAAAATAAAAAATAAGAAAAAAATTAAATTACTTTATTTAAATTTTAATAAACTACAAAATATGAAAACTAATCAAATAAGTATCACAGTAGAAAAAAATGTACAATTATAAGACAAGCGGCATAACCACAAAAAGCCAAGTGGCATTAGGACAAAACAAACTAACTTTCTAACTAAAAAACCATTTGAATTTTAAATTTTGAATTAATTGGTTGGTTACTCTATTTTAATTAATAAATATAGATATCTTATAATTAACTATATTAAAAAAACGAAATAATAAAAAAAAAAAACTACTCATTCTAATTGGGGAGTAGTTTCAAGTTGGAGTTTTAAAGTTATTTCAAAATTAAAAAAAATATTAAATTAGCTACAATAAAAAAATAAAAAAAGTATTAATAATAAAAAACTATCTATTCAAGTCGTGGAATAATTTCAAGATGGGATTATAAAATTATTTAAAATAAAAACGAAAATAAAGAAATAAAAAATTGCCAACTCAAATTGGGATGTGGTTTCAATTTAAAATTTTAAAATTATTTTAGAATAAAAAACGAAAATAAAGTAATACAAAATTACCAATTTAATTTTGGGAGTAGTTTCTTTCTAATATAGTAGTCTCTCTCTTTAAAATAACTTTCAATTCAAATAAAAAATATAGATACCTTATAATTAGCTATATTAAAAGAACAAAAATACTAAAAAAAATAACTACTCATTCTAATTGGGGTGTAGTTTCAAGTTGGAGTTTTAAAGTTATTTTAAAATTTTTAAAAAAGAAAAAATTAATTAGCTACAATAAAAAAATAAAAATATTAATAATAATAAAAGACTACCTATTCAAGTTGTGGAATAATTTCAAGATGGGATTATAAAATTATTTTAAAATAAAAAACGAAAATAAAAAAATAAAAAATTACCAATTTAATATGGGGAGTAGTTTCTTTCTAATATAGTAGTCTCTGTCTCTTTTAAATAACTTTCAATTCAAATAAAAAATACAAGAAGTAATTTTTTTTTCAAGTGGCATTCAAACTGGGGAGTAGTTTCAAGTCGGAGTATTAAAATTATTTTAAAACTAAAAACAAAAAATAAGAAAAAATTAAATTACTTTATTTAAAATTTTAATAAACTACAAAATATGAAAACTAATCAAATAAGTATCACAGTAGAAAAGAATGCACGAAGATAGGGGGATAGAGAAAATTTTATGATATTTACATTTTAATTTAATTATAAAATAAATATAAATAAATTACACTCAAGAAAATTATAAGTATTTGCTAATTCAATAATAAAAATAAAAAAGATCAAATAATTTATTTGCTTACTATATGATGTGTGTCCTTTAATTTTTATAGACTGTATTATATTTTTGCGCACTATATTAATTAATAAAATACAACTAATATTTATTAAGTTAATATTCTGTCAAATTATTCGCGCATCGCGCGGGTTCTTATACTTGTTATATTTTACGACAACAAACCCGGTGAATCCGTATAAATGGGTGGGGATATTTTTTAAATTTAAATTTAGAAATTAAAAAAATGAAAATATCATAGTATTTAATTAAGAAAATAACTATACATACACAACTGTTACCAAAAGTGATATTTGTGTAATAGTGTTATTTGGTCATTAATTAAACAAAAGAGCCGAAAAAAGAAGAAGGAGAAGAAAGAGACAGAAAATAGTGGCTAAAGACTAAAGAGGGGTTATAGTAGAAAAATGCGCCCAACAAAGTGCCAGCACATGGTGTGTCTGTCCCTACCAATAACCCTCTTCTCTTATAATTATAAACTTCTCTCCAATTTTCCCGAAATCATCGCTCCTCCGCTCCTCCTTTTTCAAAATTTTCTATTCTCTTCTCTTCTCAGCCGGAATATGGATGTCCGTCGGAGACCTCCCAAGCCTTCTCACCGGAATCACCATCTTCAACACCACCCTCAAAGAGCTTCCTCCGCCGCTCTCCGTCGTTCTCCTTCCCCTGCCCCTAAAGCTTCCGATGCCCTCCCTCTTCCTTTATACCTAACCAACGGCATTTTCTTCACCCTCTTTTTTTCCGTTGCTTATTACCTTCTCCATCGTTGGCGTGATAAGATCCGTAATTCCACCCCTCTCCACGTCGTTACTCTCTCCGAACTCGCCGCCATTCTCTCTCTCATTGCCTCTTTCATTTACCTCCTTGGATTCTTCGGCATTGATTTTGTTCAGTCATTTATCGCACGTGCCTCTCACGACGCTTGGGATATTGAAGACGAAGAGGAAAACAATCGCTTCCTTCTCGACGAAGATCGCCGCCCCCGCCGCCGCCCTGCTCCTTGTCCCGCCGCCCTTGATAATTCCTCCATTTCGGCTCCTGTAGCCACTTTCATGGATCCTCCGGTGCCTCTTCCCTCTCAGGACGACGAAGACCTTGTCAAATCCGTTGTTTCCGGTGACATTCCTTCGTATTCCCTTGAATCTAGGCTCGGGGATTGTTACCGAGCTGCTTCTGTTCGTCGTGAAGCGGTTCAGCGGATAACGGGGAGGTCTCTAGCCGGTTTACCTCTTGACGGTTTTGATTACCAGTCGATTCTAGGGCAGTGCTGTGAGATGCCGATAGGGTACGTTCAAATCCCAGTGGGGATTGCTGGGCCCTTGTTGCTTAACGGATGTGAATATTCCGTACCCATGGCGACTACGGAAGGGTGTTTAGTTGCAAGTACTAACAGAGGTTGTAAGGCTATTTATGCTTCTGGAGGAGCTACTAGCATTCTTTTTAGGGACGGGATGACAAGGGCTCCCGTTGTGAAGTTCCCGACGGCCAGCAGGGCGTCGGAATTGTTCTTCTTCTTGGAGGACCCTGCTAATTTTGATACCTTAGCGATGGTTTTCAACAAGTAAGCACCTTTTCCACAGAAAATTTAATTCAGCTTTAAATTTGCGCTGTCGCTTTCTTCGTCCAAAAAAAGTCGTATTTTTGGTTGTTTTTGTCTGAAAAGTTAGACTCTTTACAACCTTAGGTTTAGATTCATGGCAACTTCCTACTGTTAGGTGATAGTGACTTTTCATTCATAAACGAGATATTGGCTTTAGCATACACTATTCAGTTCATTAATTCTGCATTACCTTATCAAAAGAAAATCCAGTTCACTTATTCTGCATTTTGTGAACAAATTTCTAATGTTTCCTTGAGATGTAACCAGTTGGATATGGTTCGGCTCTATAGGTTGAGCATCATGAATATTTAGTTCTTCACTGTTCAATAAGTAGTTATCACATTTGAAGTAATGCCACACTTAGAGAAAAATAAAACACAATAAAGTGCAAGAGATTCATATAAGCAATTGCAACTAGTAGGGATCAAGACTTAGTCATGTTAGTACACTTGCATTAGGTCCAGTATTTACTAGGGGTCTTGTTAGTATGTTCAGCTAGTTGTGCATCTCTAGAAAATGCAGAGAACAGAGAACCCCAAACAATTTTGATATTTAAATGAGACGAGTCTAAATGGAGCAAAATGAATGATTTCCTATCCAACAAGCTTATGGTAGAGGCGTACTACTAGTAGTTGTTGTACTATTGTGTTGGTCATCTTCTTGATTCTTGGCTTTCCATTTTCTTCCCATTTGAATGCAGATCCAGCAGATTTGCCAGGCTCCAAAAGATTCAGTGCTCACTTGCAGGGAGAAATCTTTACATCAGGTTCAGCTGTGGCACGGGGGATGCCATGGGAATGAACATGGTATCGAAGGGTGTTCAGAACGTTCTCGAGTTTCTTCAGGATGAGTTCCCAGATATGGATGTAGTTGGTATATCTGGTAAGCTATTGGGACCAAGTGTCACTTGGGATCACTCTGAAAGTTAACTAAGCCATTATTTTGCAATATGTCTTTTTGAAATTCACGGAAACATCTCTATTGATTTGATTATTTAATCATTGGCTGTTTTTGTCAACTACGAGTCCTCTTCCCAGTAGTTTGTACCCAAAAAGTCAATTTCTTGCTTTGAGGTGCCAAAAATTAGCAAGTGTTTCTAAATTAAGCGCGTCGGTGTATGTAGGTGAACTTGAGAGCAGGTTGTTTGAAAGCCGTTTGTATTTCTCATAATCACCGAAGAAGCTCTTGCATCTCTATTCCATGATTGCTTCTATATCTTTTAACTGACTGCTACTTTATCCCATGTCACAGGGAATTTCTGTTCTGATAAGAAGCCTGCTGCTGTGAACTGGATTCAAGGGCGTGGAAAGTCAGTTGTCTGTGAAGCAATGATTTCTGGAGAAGTGGTGGAGAAAGTATTGAAAACTTCTGTATCTGCTCTTGTAGAGCTGAACACGATCAAGAATCTTACTGGCTCTGCTATTGCTGGTTCTCTTGGTGGATTTAATGCCCATGCTTCCAATATCGTCTCTGCCATTTTCATAGCCACTGGGCAGGATCCAGCACAAAATATAGAGAGTTCTCATTGTATTACCATGATGGAGGCGGTCAATGATGGAAAGGATATTCACATATCGGTGACCATGCCCTGCATTGAGGTAATTCTATAGTATATCTTTGTCTTTGATAGCCATTATATGGTGAAAAGTCAGTTTATCACGAAGCCATGTGCTGCAAAAATTTCCTTCTGATAGAAATGTCTCTTGCTCGTACAAAATGTTGGTACTTGGGATGTATTATTATTCTTATAAACAAGCATGGTTTTCCTAGGTTGGTACTGTTGGTGGTGGGACTCAACTTGCTTCTCAATCGGCGTGCCTGAATCTGCTCGGTGTTAAGGGTGCATGCAGAGAATCCCCTGCAGCGAACTCGAGGCTCCTGGCAAACATAGTAGCCGGTTCTGTTTTGGCTGGGGAGCTGTCATTGATGTCTGCCATTGCAGCTGGCCAGCTTGTTAAAAGCCACATGAAATATAACAGATCAAGCAGGGATATGAGTACAATTACCTCATAGAGTCTTGAAATTGTGAGCAAGTTTCTGGCTAATCAACTTGAAAGAGTGCAAGGAGACTAGAAGTTAAAGTTGTAATCTACGTGGAGGCTGGAGCAAAAGATGCACATCTGCTGCTGCAATCTGCGTTAGCTGTAACTTTTTGCAAGCATGTGAGTTCAAGGAAGTAGACTGAACTCACTCGGTTGACTTTACTTAAGTGTCCCCGCTGAAGCATTATGCAAGTTGTATTTTGTATCCCAATCTTGCTTATCCCCTTTCTTTGATCAGTATTTATTCTTATTTTTCAGCATTGGTGTATTGTTATTTCTGGGATGTTCTGGGAGTTTTGATATTTGTTATTATTTCATTGTACAGTTTGGTAATGTGTAAGTACCAAGTGAAGGAATTTGTAAGTTTCGTTCAATACATTAGGCTCTATTATGTATGCAAATAGGAATGAAGTTACTTTCTGGGGTTGGAATTTTGGTTATGTATGTGGAATTGTATTTACAATGCCACTGTTCTACCATTGGAATATTAGCAAATCAATGGCTGTAACTTGGGGGACCAAAGCGTCAAGTGCGATGCATGACTAGGGGTGTTCATAAAAACCTGAAAAACCGAACCAAACTGATCGGAAAAACCGATATATTTTAGGTTTGGTTTTAGTTTTGAATTTTAAAAATCGATCAAATTTGGTTTAGTTTTGGTTTCAATCAAAAGATAATTGAAAAAATCGAACCAAACCGACATAAAAGTAGCTATTTAAATTTATTATTACACCTATATATGTATATTTTTTATATAAAGTTTTTAAAATTTTATGGTATATATTAGTCATTTATATTTTTAGTCTAGTTCTTTGCTATTTAATAATCTATTTTTTTGCCTTTACATTCTAGTTTGATTGGTAATTTTCTTTCGCTAAGTATACAAAAATTATTTCATGCTAAAAATAAATCGATTTTTAATTGAGTACTTAAATTATTCATCACTATATCTTGTTTCTCAAAGAGCAATTGATTTGATAGTGTTATGTTGAAAATATAGTCGCCGGAATATGCGTTGGTGGGGTATATCCCATATTTAAGAAAAAATCGATAAATAACCGTAAAACCGAAAAAAACCGACAAAAATCGAATTGATAAAAACTGACTTAGTTGGTTTGGATTGGTTCCAATATTTAAAAAAACGACTTAATTGGTTTGATTTCTTTTTTGTGGAAAAATCGACCCAAACCGAACCATGAGCACCTGACTAAACATGGTATTGGCCTGCTAAGGGGGACCGAGTTCTGCAGTCCACCAAAAAAGTGATTGGTCCAACTTTATCATGTTTAAGCATGATATGATGTCTGGCACTTTCTGCGCATGCATAAAGGGCAGTTTGGTGTACTGATCTTCCGCTATGTATGAGGTTCGGGGAAGGGTCGGACCATAAAGGTTTATTGTACGCAATCTTAGCTTGTATTTCTGTAAGAGATTGTTTTCACGGCTCGAACTCGTGAACTCCTGATCGTAAGATAGTGACTTTACCAGTTACGCCAGAATTTCCCTCACTTTCTGCACATGTGTATATCGAATTAATGGTATGTTTCTTTTGTATATACATTTATCAATGAATCAATATAAATTCCAGAGCTATAGTTGATTTTCGACCTGTCAGTTAGTCATCTTGGACCCATTCACTCCCGCTACATGTTGCTTGTTAGTTGTTGGTGCCAACACTTTTTTGGTGGAACAAGCGTTTTTTACCAATTCCAACTGTTCATCTCGTGTGATATCACCATCAAAGAAATATCTAAATTTTAAATTAGTGAATTCAGAGTGACTGCAGTTACGTACATTTTTCAAGTAGAAGTTAGCTGGTGCGAGAAGGGGAGCTTGGAGCAACAATAAAGTTATCTCTAAGTAATCTATAGGTCATGAATTTGAACCGTGGAAGTAACTATTAATTTTAGTCGTTAAATAACAATAAAGTTGTCTACATCACACTCCTTGGGGTGAGCCTTTCCAGACCCCTGCGTGAATACCAGAGGCAACCTATGCAATTGGTAGAGGGGTCTCCGGCACCCGTAAAGTTCCGCAAAAATATCATGTATATACATGTCTTTAGAAAATAGTGATATATTAATAGTAGCATCTTATATACAAAGCAAATTTTGGTTAAATCAAAAAGTGCACCCGCGACCTTCAAATCCTAGGTCCGCCTCTAATGAATACGAAATATTTTGTGCATTGATCTGAAAGTTTGTTGGTTAGACCATATCTGCTACGGGTAGATTAAATCCGTCCAAGAGTATCATGAATCATGACCAAGTACAAAATAATCCGGTATAGCCAATGATTAATTATTGTTAACGTAAGTGCTTTCATATTTTAAAATTTGATTACTAATATGTATAATAGATTATACAAGTAAGTCCAAAGTATCTGGAATATTTCATTGTCTAGAATGGGGCCAACGTGACACACTTTTTTGTACAGTTGTATAATTTAAAATTTAAAGTTAATTGATTACAATTATGTGTCCTTCTAGACTGCTGTAGATCGTTGTAATTCCTAACTAATACTTTTAATTTATTGACATTGATCTCTGGAAGCTTGATTTAGCTGTGAGTTAATCATCATATTTATTACACATAAAATTGACAAATACTAATTTGCCTGCATCAGCTTGGACCCCTCCGGCATTATTAATTGAAATAAAAAGGAAATTAAATCAGTTTTGAGTCAGCAAAGAGAAAATACACGAATGGATACTAACAGACGTTAGGTCAAGGACAAGTGACAACCCCAATATTTCAATAGAATAATTCGTACGAGTACAGAAAAAAATTTGCATGGCAAAAGTAACGAGAAAAATATTAAATTATATCTTCCACTGTATTTTATAGTAGTCAATTTTTATAATACTGAATGAGGAATTCGAGCCTTGACCTGAAATGAGAATTACAAAACTAAGGTGGTTTGTTTGAAGTTTTAGCTACTACAGAAAAAAAAAAATGGAATTAGTTACGAACATCGTCGCTAAACTGTCGCTAAATTGCCCGTAGCTAGCCTTGATAACCGTTAATCCGTCGGTAAATGATATTAGCGACGAATTATTCTGTTTAGCTACAAAATTTGTCCGTCGCTAAAACCAAATTTTTAGTAGCGTAGGGCCTTCGAATTGTTTGAAAAAATTGTTAGTACCTAATCTTAAAATGTACTTGTCAAACTTGGGTTGCTTTGGATATGATTTTGGCCTTTGAGGTAGATCATCTGACTAATGAGCAAACCTTCGAGGTCAAAAGTTAAAAGTTCTGATCATATGAGGTAAAACTTGTTAAACTTCAAGTTTTACCCCATTGGTTAGGTGACTTGACTCAAAGGTCAAAATCTTAATCCCGTGCAAACCTTTCACATTGATTTCATTTGGCCTGAACTTTAACTTGGGCTTAGCCAGGTTAACGAAATGGATCAGCCTGATAAATAAAAATCAGGGCATGTGCGCACATAACCATTTTTAGGGATGCTGAAATTTAAACTAAAATTTTTAACTCTAGGATAATTCAAAACACTTTTGTCCCGAAAAATTTAACTTAAAAACTGAAATTCAGGACGCACTGACTAATTTCTAAATAGCAATCCTATATAGTGACTATCTGGTGTCATTTCTACGTAAAAATCCAACCACATTGCTAAACAGGAGAATTAAAAAATAGTGAGATTTACTAGCGTTAATTGAAAAACATCCACACTTTCAAAATTAATCGAAATTTAGCCACTTTTCATGTAAAGATAAATATGAACGAAAATACTATTTAAAATCCGGAAAATATTCCAGCATAATATACTGGAGTTTCAATTTTTTACATGTGAAATATACTGGAGTTTCAGCATAATATACAGTCTATTATGCTGGAAGTTCATACATAGGTGCTCTAATCTCCAGTATATTAGGCTAGAACTTTTCGTGAGCTGGAGTTGCAGCATATTATGGTATAATTTCATACACAGGTGCACCAATATTATTATGCTGGAACTTTTCGTGTTGCAGTAAAATAATGGCTAGTTTTCAATTACTCTACAAATGATGACTACTTTTCAATTACTAGCCTTTATCGGGCTTAAACCCAATCCATCATCGGCCTAGGGCAAAATTCCGAGTAAAAATTGTGTGTGGTAGCCACTAATAAAGGTGGTGTTTATTTTTTATTCACCAAATATAATCCTGAGCAAAAATAGCCACTACTCTATTAAAATTATTATGAAAAGACTGTTTTGCCCTTTGTTTACTTCTTATATGTTAAAACTCTTGTTTTATTCATTAAGAGGGAAAATTGCAAGGCAAACTTTTCAGACTCTTCGTGCTCCTCTGCCTTTATTCATCTGTACCTTCTTTGCATGCAAATCAGTTGCAGTTGATCTTTTCCTTCGTCATCTTCTCTGCTTTGTACGATTGTTCCAGTTGTTTTTTTTGCTTTTATGCATTTTTTGTTTTTGTATATGTTAATCGAGATCAATGCCGTGTGTTGCATGAAGTATGTTTGAAATTTCGAAAACAACGATTATAAGTTGATTTTAGTGTCGAATAAGGATCATATTTTTGTGATAATGTTATTCATAAATTTTTGTGTTTGTGGTTCAATCAATATATTTGATTATGTAAGGATATTTCATGAAAATAGTCGTTCAAATTCATAAGCTAACTGTGTTTATGAATTTTTAGTCAAATGTGTTCATAAAAGTTAAGGACCAATTGTTTTTTACTTTTGGACTTGGATCTCAAAGTTAAGGACTGAAAAATATAAGTTAAGGACCTATTGTCCTTAACTTTTTAATTTGAAACTTTAAGTTAAGGACCTATTGTCCTTAACTTTTTAACTTGAACTTTTAAGTTAAGGACTGAAAAATATAAGTTAAGGACCTATTGTCCTTAACTTTTTAACTTGAACTTTTAAGTTAAGGACTGAAAAATATAAGTTAAGGACCTATTGTCCTTAACTTTTTAACTTGAAACTATATGTTAAGGACCTATTGTCCTTAACTTTTTAACTTGAACTTTTAAGTTAAGGACTGAAAACTATAAGTTAAGGACCTATTGTCCTTAACTTTTTAACTTGAAAGTTGAAGTTTCGGACCAAGTGTCCTTAACTTTTTAACTTGAAACTTGAAGGTTAGGACTTGCTGTCCTGAACATTTAGACTTGAAACTTGAAGTTAAGGACTGCTTGTCCTTAACTTTTGAACTTGAAACTTTAAGTTCAGGACCAAGTGTCCTTAACTTTTAAACTTGAAAGTTGAAGTTCAGGACCTATTGTCCTTAACTTTTAAACTTGAAACTTAAAGTTAAGGACCTATTGTCCTTAACTTTTTAACTTGAAACTTTAAGTTAAGGACTGCTTGTTCAAATCTTTTATGTTCTTTTTCCTTCTTTGTAGTGTTATAATGGAAGGAGATCATGTGTTCGAGTTTAATGTTTGGCGAAACCTCATGAGCTATTGGAAATGAGATCTACAATAAAAAGAAATGATAAAAAGTTTTTTGTCAAACCGGCAGTGGAAGAAATTAAGGGATGGTATTTTTGGGAACTTTTTCAAGTTACAAAGTGTGAAGTTTTCTGGTAAACTAATTCACTGTCTATTACTTTATGAAATTGTAAGTAATGACGCCAATTCGATGACGTTCAAGGTTTTTGAAAGTCTATTTCCCTGGAAAGGATCGTATTGAGTTAGGTGATTTGTATGATTTTATTTAGAGTCACCCAGATGGTACAACTTCGTCATTCGAAGGCAGCGATGAGGATGCTGTGAAGTTAGCAACAACATATTTTGTTGAATCTGTTTTGTTGGGTAAGCGGAAGAGTAGGAACGTGTCTGAGAAGTTAATGAAAATTGTATATGATGATCTACTTTGCTCTTCATTCAACTGGGGCTCTCTATGTTATGAAACATTATTAAAATCATTGAAAGAGTTGTTTGAAGCCCAATGAAAATGAGAATGAGAAAGAGAAAGACAAAGATAAAGACAAGTATAGCTACACTCTACTTGGCTTTCCTTTTGCCTTTTGTGTTTGGATTATGGAAGTGTTGCCAATTTTTCAAGAAAAATAATTTGTTAACTTTCGAAAATGTGGTTATCTTCGGATGTTATGTTATTCAGACATGAAATCTCCACAATATGATTTTTTGTGTAAAAGATACTTCCATAATGAAAGTGTAAGTTAATCTGATTACTCGATTTTTTTAATATTTTGTTTATGTTTTTAGTTCTGAAAACTTATGTGTTTTTTTCTTATATAATAGTTGTATAAATTGATCGAGGTGGCACCATTTATTGCTTGTGAAGAAGATGCGGAGCCTGTTACTGTGCATGAGCCATTTTCTCAAGATCAAAGCTCAATGCCTTCTTCCACACAATTTGAT
This sequence comes from Nicotiana undulata, assembly GCA_005239495.1. NCBI lineage: Eukaryota > Viridiplantae > Streptophyta > Magnoliopsida > Solanales > Solanaceae > Nicotiana > Nicotiana undulata. Next base: position 18,821 of record ML280856.1, read on the forward strand.
GAAGCCATTCTTAAGGAAATTGTTAAAGTAAGTTTTCTGTCTTTTAATAGCATTAGTTTTTTATTTGGTTATTTTTTTCTTAAGAGACTTCTGTTTTTATGGTTTTTGATTAAGAGATTATCAGAGTAGTTTAAAAAGGATCTCCAGGCTGAAGTTACTAGGATAAATCAGAAGATAACTGTGACAGAAAAAAATATTAAAAATGATATGAAGGTAATATCATTAATTTTAGTTAGTTTAAAGTTAAGGCACCAATTCAAAGTTAAGGACCTATTGTCCTTAACTTTTTAACTTGGAATTCAAACTTAAGGACCAAGTGTCCTCAACTTTTTAACTTGGAATTCAAAGTTAAGGACTACCTGTCCTTAACTTTGAACTTGGAATTCAAAGTTAAGGACTGTTTGTCCTTAACTTTTGAACTTGGAATTCCAAGTTAAGGACTGCATGTCCTTAACTTTGTAACTTGAAATTCAAAGTTAAGGACTGCATGTCCTTAACTTTTGAACTTGGAATTCAAAGTTAAGGACCAAGTGTCCTCAAATTTTTAACTTGGAATTCAAACTTAAGGACCAAGTGTCCTCAACTTTTTAACTTGGAATTCAAAGTTAAGGACTGCCTGTCCTTAATTTTTGAACTTGAGATTCAAAGTTAAGGACCAAATGTCCCCAACTTTTTAACTTGGAATTCAAACTTAAGGACCAAGTGTCCTTAAGTTTCTAATTTAGTTTCTTTCATAGGATTTAAAGAAAACTCTAGGATCAAAGATTGATACTTTGTTGAAGATTTTTGTGAAAGCTGATGAACGGAACATAGAGAGAGAATCTAGTGTTACAATTAGTAAAGATGGAGTTGATGATCATGGTGATGGTACAGAACCTACTGTGACAATTAACAAAGGTGCAAGTGGTGGTGAACGTAATGATATGGATGTGCATGCAGAAGTTCAGTATAAAAGCGATTATAGAGATGCACATCTAGATGATGAAAATGATATTGGAACTCAAATTGGGAAAGGTTAGATGTAGATTATGAATTTTTTGTCATTGAAATTTATATTAAATAGCGTAATACATATAAACTTTTTTGTGTTACAACTATATATGTAGAATCTATTGATGGAGTGGAAGTTCAAGATGTTGTAGAATTTCAAGAGCAGGAAAATCCAACAGAGACGGGAGTAACAGAGAAAATCTGTAAATGTGTAGTGCAATCTCAGGATTTAGAAAGTTCATTGGGAACAAGTGTAAGTAAGATTGTATGCAAATGTTTTGAAGGAATATATGATATGTCTACACCTCTCACATATAAAGAGAAGTTTGGATTTCAAAATTCTGCCAATCAAGGTTAGATGGAATTTTCATGTTTTGCTGCATTTTAGTAAATTATTAGAATGGGTATTAATTGTAAATGTTACAGAATCTTTTGAAGCTGCAAGGGAAGAAGATGGAGTGGAGTATCAAGAGAGAACTAGAGTACAATCTTAAGATTTCGAAAATACCCAAGGAACAAGCATAAGTGAGACTGTTTCCAAATGCATAGATGGAACATGTGATCTCTTTATACCTCGCTCTCTTCCTGACAATATTGGAAGCGAAGAAAATCCTACTGAAGATAATGATTTAACTGGGATCGTCTTGACAATTGCAAAAGTTTAGACAATGATTTTTTTAAAATTTTATACATAACAAGTACTAATTGTGTTAGCTCTTTTGAATATTCTGTAGAATCTTGTGAACTTGCAATTGAAGAACATGGAGAACAGTTGCAAGATAAAGAAAATGTGCAGTTGGAAGATAAATAAAATGCAACCAATATGTCAGCTCAATTGTCTGTTGAAAAAAATATAAGAAGGCAGTGTGAACGAGACAAGTATTGATTGTGTTCGTAATTGAAACTGATGACAACTTGCAGGAAACTAATGTGTATATATAGATTTGTCTGCAGAGAAAAACCAAGATGAAGCTCTTAACCAATATACTAGGAAAAGGAAGAGACATGATAGTATTGGTTATGATGGTCCACCATTTTCTATTCTTACTCATACTCCTCCAAGTACACAAAGGAGCATCGATGAGGGTTTGCCTATGGAGGTTGAAGAAAATGTTGAAGAAGAGCTTGGTCGAGGCAAAGGAATAAGATGCTTAGTTGGTAGTTGAAATCTCCTTTTGAACAGGAAAGAAAAACAGCAAAATCAATGGCACAGAATGAAAATACTCCCAACAATTCAGGCTGGATAAAATCAAAATATACTCGTACATGTATTTTTCATTATGCCAAAGATGATACAAAATTATTGAAGAAATTCATTGCGTGGTTGGGCAATGAGAAAAGGAAAGGTCGCAAAAAACCGTAAGTCCCTTAATGTATTTTATTATTTGTTAATTGCTTAAATTTGTGCCCTTAACTTTTGAACTTGAAACTCAAACTTCATGACCTAGTATCCTTAAGTTTTCAACTTGAAAATCAAACTTCAGGACCTAGTGTCCTTAACTTTTGAACATGAAAATCAAAGTTCAGGACCAAGTGTCCTTAACTTTTCAACTTGAAACTCAAACTTCAGGACCGTGTGTCCTTAACTTTTGAACTTGAAACTCAAACTTCAGGACCAAGTGTCCTTAACTTTTCAACTTGAAACTCAAACTTCAAGACCATGCGTTCTTAACTTTTCAACTTGAAACTAAAACTTCAGGACCTAGCGTCCTTAAGTTTTCAACTTGAAAATCAAACTTCAGGACCATGTGTCCTCAACTTTTCAACTTGAAACTAAAACTTCAGGACCTAGTGTCCTTATGTTTTGAACTTGAAAATCAAACTTCAGGATCATGTGTCCTTAAGTTTTCAACTTGAAAATCAAACTTCAGGACCTAGTGTCCTTAATTAGGAAATGAGGACTAAATTCTAGTTTTCAAAATTTTCAGGGGACAAACTGATATATATGCTGATGATAATAGTGTGAGGAAGAATCTATACAAATTGTATCAGCTAAAAATCAGTAACAAAATGTTCTTTCTTGAGCTTTCAAATAGTAGTTTTGTACTTGATGATAAGGTTTGATAATTCGCAAGACATTTATTTTCTTTATTCTTAATTTACTGTTTTTTAATTATTTTATGACTGATGGATTTATTTTATTTTTTGCTTTTTTATGAAGCATATTGATATTTCCCTATATTATTTGAGAAAGAAGGCATGCTACCACCCTCGCGATCATCCTTTTCGTTGCACAACTACATATATAATTTTTGATAACTATATGCTACAAATATATAAGGAATTCAATGAAGATGTTACATATGCCTTTTGGTGCGGTGATAATCAATTGGTTCTGACACCATATGTGTGGGGTGACAATCGTAGATGTGAAATTGCTTGGACAGAGGTTGACAAAATCTTTTTTCCATGTCGTCTTCCTTCAGAAGAAGATAATGCTGTGACACATTTTCTTTTGAGGGTATTGGACTTGAATGAGAAAAAGATTGATGTGTATGATTCCATATATAGTGAGCCATATGAGGCAGGAATGAAGCACATTGAAATTTATGGACGCGTGATCCCCCACTAACTAAAGTTCTCACAGTTTGAGAAAAATCACAAGTCTTTTGAAAATGCATTCAACAAATTTGATATTCAGTGGCAATGATCACCACACCAAACTGGATCGTACGTGTTGTTATTTGTTTTATAATTTATATGTACTTCAGATTTATTGTTTAATTGACTCCATATCTTACATTTTTCATAGGACTGATTGTGGTGCATTCCTAATCAAATATGCGGAGTTGTTGATGATGGGAAAGGATGTGGAGAAATTCCAACCTGAAGACATAAAAGACTTTAGAAAAGAACTTGCAGCAAATATTTGGGCACATGAAAAGTGGAAAAGAAATTCTGGTTATGATACACCACCAGAAAATATTGGCGACGACTATGATAGTGAAAATGAAACTTGCAGTCCGAAGGAGCTGTAGTTTAGTTGTAAAGAAACTTAGTTGTTGTTGATTTTTTTGTAAAGAATCCATATGAATTCTGAAATTTCTTGTAAATTTTGCAAAAGGCAATTTTATTTTGTTTGCATAGCATAATTTTTTGTCACAGCTATGCAAAATTATAATTTCAGAAGTAATATGAAGGCATCATGTTTTTAATTTCTTTGTTTCTGTCAAGTATTGATTTGTCTATTTTCAATTTCAAAATTAAACTTCAGGACCTAGTGTCCTTAAATTTTCAATTTCAAAATTAAACTTCAGGACCTAGTGTCCTTAAGTTTTGAACTTGAAATTCAAAGTTAATGACCAAGTGTCCTTCGCTTTTGAACTTGGAACCTAAAGTTCAGGACCTAGTGTCCTTAAGTTTTCAACTTGAAAATCAAACTTCATGACCTAGTGTCCTTAAGTTATGAACTTCGAATAGTGTCCTTAACTTTTGAACCTGTAAGTCGAAGTCAAGGACTGCCTGTCCTAATGTCCTTAACTTTTAAACCTGTAAGTGGAAGTTAAGGAATGCATGTCCTTAACTTTTAAACTTGAAAGTTTAAGTTAAGGAATGCCTGTCTTTAACTTTTGAACCTGTTAGTCGAAGTTAAGGACTTCCTGTCCTCAACTTTTAAACCTGTAAGTGGAAGTTAAGGACTGCCTGTCCTTAACTTATAAACTTGTAAGTGGAAGTTAAGGACTCATTGTCCTTAACTTCTGAACTTGAAAGTCGAAGTTAAGGACTTACTGTCCTTAACTTTTAAACCTGTAAGTGGAAGTTAAGGACTGCCTGTCCTTAACTTTTAAACTTGAAAGTTTAAGTTAAGGACTGCCTGTCCTTAACTTTTGAACCTGTTAGTCGAAGTTAAGGACTTCTTGTCCTTAACTTTTAAACCTGTAAGTGGAAGTTAAGGACTGCCTAGAAGTTAAGGACTTCCTATCCTTAACTTTTAAACATATAAGTCGAAGTTAAGGACTGTCCGTCCTTAACTTATAAACTTGTAAGTGGAAGTTAAGGACTCCTTGTCCTTAACTTCTGAACTTGAAAGTCGAAGTTAAGGACTTACTGTCCTTAACTTTTAAACCTGTAAGTGGAAGTTAAGGACTCCTTGTCCTTAACTTCTGAACTTGAAAGTCGAAGTTAAGGACTTACTGTCCTTAACTTTTAAACCTGTAAGTGGAAGTTAAGGACTGTCTGTCCTTAACTTTTAAACTTGAAAGTTTAAGTTAAGGACTGCATGTCCTTAACTTTTGAACCTGTTAGTCGAAGTTAAGGACTTCCTGTCCTTAGCTTTTAAACCTGTAAGTGGAAGTTAAGGACTGCCTAGAAGTTAAGGACTTCCTGTCCTTAACTTTTAAACATATAAGTCGAAGTTAAGGACTGCCCGTCCTTAACTTATAAACCTGTAAGTGGAAGTTAAGGACTCCCTGTCCTTAACTTCTGAACTTTGAAATCAAAAGAAAAAAAAAGAACGTAAGCGGAAAGAAATTTTGAAAATTCAGACATATGCTCAAATAAGAATAATCTAAATGAATCCAATTCATAGCAAAAGCTTAAAAGAGTGAATAAATCTACTCTTCTCTATGCTTCCTATAAAATGGATGGACTGCCGGAGAATATATACAAGTTGTTCTATTATGACCAATTCTTCTGCAACGACCACATTTGAATGATATTTTTGATGACTCGGTAATTGGAATATTCCTTTTCTTCTGCCTTCTACCTGGTGGCACTTTGAAATCTGGAAGTTTAATAATTTGTGACTTAACACTCTCTAGTACAATCCAAGAATCAGTATGTCCTACAGGATGTATTTGTCTTTCATATGTTTTCAGCCAAGATTCCTTTAAGTACCAGTGCGAGCAAAAGTTAGACTTCTTGATGTTTCTCTTCTCGATAGCTGCAATTGCATGTATGCATGGTAATTCATCAAATTGAAACTGAAAACAATCACATGTTCTTTTGTTTAAGTCCACCAAGAAAGTAATTCCTTCTTCTTCAACTCTAGAACGCCATGAATCAACAGGGAAGACCTTCAATGTTAAAAACATATAAGTTAGTACATTATGTTAAATTATATTAAAATAATAACATAAACATAGAACATAATACTTACATTCAAAGTAAATGCTAAATCTATCCTTTTCTTCAATTCCTCTTCTACCCAACAAGAAACATCATAAAAAGTTTCTTCTGCTTGATTTCTTATTTCATAAAACCAACGTTGTAGCTTCACTTGGATGAAATCCATCATTCTTAATATAAGCATCTCCCTTGCTTCTAATAGGACATAATTCATTGACTCAACTATGTTTGTTGTGAGCATGTCATATCTTCGTCGTGGACTACAAGAATGTGCCCACCTTTCCGGTGGTTCTTCCATCAAGTAGTCATAAGTCTTCTTATCTACTTTTGCTATATCTGACATGTAAAGATCAAATTACTTGCGCCTGTATACTCTTGCAGCACTTTGAAAAAGTTTTATGACCTCACTTTTCACTTTCCTTCGCTTTAGGTTCTGATCCAAATGATAGATACAAATCCCATGGTGGCTTTCAGGATATACCTTTGCAATGGCATATGCAATAGCTTGATGCTTGTCTGGAAAAAAAAATCAAATTCTCACGGCTTCCAATTGCATTGCGAAGCTCACTAAAGTACCACTCATAGGGATTGTTATTTTCAGATTCTACTATTCCAAAGGCTAGTGGGAAAATTTGGTTATTTGCATCCTTTGAAACTGAAATCATTAAAACACCACAAATTTTTGACTTCAAAAAAGTTGCATCAACAGCAATCACTGGTCTACAATGATTCCAACCAGCTATTGATGATCCATATGCATAAAACATATAAACAAACCTGAAAATGCAGTATTAAAGAAGGTTAACAGAAGTTAAGGACAGACAGTCCTTAACTTCGACTTACAAGGTCAAAGGTTAAGGACAAGTAGTCCTGAAGTTAGACTAACAAGGTCAGAAGTTAAGGACATGCAGTCCTTAACTTTTTGACTGCACACATAAAAGTTAAGGACAACCTGTCCTTAACTTTTAAATGTAAGGCGCAGTTAAGGACTGCACGTCCTTAACTTATAAACCTGTAAGTGGAAGTTAAGGACTCCCTGTCCTTAACTTCTGAACTTGAAAGTCAAAGTTAAGGACAACACGTCCTTAACTTTTTAACTGGTTAAAGACAACATGTCCTAACGTTTATAAAACAGACTAATAAACTCTTTTTTGATTGTTTACCTGTTGTCGTCGTCTATCTTTATGTTAGTATATGTTCCCGGGTTTTTACTTCTCATCATATACAAGTATGAAGACAAAAATTCGTAATTCTCTTCAGGAGTTCCTCTTATTAAAGCAGAAGCATGTTGAATAGCACGGCACGCCTTGTGATAACCAATATCTAGTCCATGTAATTTTTGCATTTCTACCATGACAAAAGCTGGTGTAACTTCAAACCTTGGGTCTCGAAGTTTGTCAATAATGTAACCACTAATAAACTTTGAAGTTGCATGCCATTGATCAACTTTCATAGTGTTAACTGAGCAGTCTTGATTTTTCTCGATCTTTACTATCTTGAACAATGTTGAATCTTTAATTCTGAAAGCACGCACACACCACCCACACCTATCATTATTGCATTTCAACGAATATCTTGTTGAGCTTGATCTAACAACCTTGAATTCAAAATGTCCTTTAATTGCTATATTTGGAAAACAGTTAATTATACTTTTCTTTTTGTCAAATATTGATCCCACTTTTATTTCATCCAACGAAGCATTTTCTCTTAATATCGTAGTTGGGGATTCTTTTTTTTTTCGAATTTGACTTTCGTCTAGTTAGTTGAGTAGAAGTTTTTTCAGCAATTTCTCGATTACCGGTGCACTCTCTAAGACTTGAATACCCAAAGCTTGTTCGTTGTCAATATCTAGAATGCTTTGTCCTTCAACTTGAATAGAATCAAATGTTTGAAGCACCTCTTCAGTTATTGGTTGAGCTTCAACCATATCTATTTCCATTATCTGTTGGCATTTGTTTTGATTGTCATGTTCAGTTTCTCTGTTGACATTTTCAAGGGTGCTTGTTGATCCAAAATATCTTTCCGAAATATCAACAATGAAACGACAGCCTTTGAAGAGTGAATGAGTCTTTAGTAACTCTATACATGTGTGAAGATATAAATCTTTGGATACAAGCATTCCCTTGCTTGTTCCCAGGTTGATATCAAACCATATCATTGTTTCAAACTTGTTTCTATCCAATTCAATAACTTCAAAGATCTGTTTAGTGAAATCTTCAAACTGAATTGCCTCAGCTACTAGAACAAGCTTTGTTTGATGATCAAGATACTTATAGTCTTCAGTCCATCTACCACTAAATGCAACTATAATGCATATTGTTACCATCCTGCAAGTCAAGAGCAATCCTTGTATAATTAAGAACAGGTACCGCAAGTTAAGGACCAAGTGTCCTTAACTTTTGAACTTGAAATTCAAAGTTAAGGACCAAGTGTCCTTAAATTTTGAACTTGGAACCTAAAGTACAGGACCAAGTGTCCTTAACTTTTGAACTTGAAATTCAAAGTTAAGGACCAAGTGTCCTTAAATTTTGAACTTGGAACCTAAAGTACAGGACCAAGTGTCCTTAACTTTTGAACTTGAAACTGAAACTTCAGGACCTAGTGTCCTTAAGTTATGAAATTGAAACTCAAACTTTAGGACCTAGTGTCCTTAACTTTTCAATTTCAAAATTAAACTTCAGGACCCAGTGTCCTTAAGTTTTGAACTTGAAATTCAAAGTTAATGACCAAGTGTCCTTAGCTTTTGAACTTGGAACCTAAAGTTCACCTAGTGTCCTTAACTTTTCAACTTCAAACTTCAGGACTTAATGTCCTTAAGTTTTTAACTTGAAATTCAAAGTTACGGACCAAGTGTCCTTAACTTTTGAACTTGGAACCTAAAGTTCAGGACCTAGTGTCCTTAACTTTTCAACTTCAAAATCAAACTTCAGGACCTGGTGTCCTTAAATTTTCAACTTCAAAATCAAACTTCAGGACCTAGTGTCCTTAACTTTTCAACTTCAAAATCAGACTTCAGGACCTAGTGTCCTTAACTTTTTAACTTTGAAATCAAACTTTAGGACCTAGTGTCCTTAACTTTTTTAAATAATTTTCAAAACTATGACAGTATTTCCGTAATATTCAGAAGAACAACAAAAAAGTTAAGGACATTGTGTCCTTAACGTTTTCAATTCAATTTGAAACGGGGACACCAAATCCTTAACATTATGTCCTCAATTTTTATCGAATTATTACATGACGCGATGTCCTTAACCTTATCAATCCAGAAATTCAAAAAAAAAAAAAATCTAACTCGTACCATCAAATTCATAGTAAAGAAATAAAAATCAACAGAAACACACAAAATCATAACTTACTGTAAATTTTTGTCGATTTTTGGACGAGAAAGTTGAATACTGTGGTTTGAAATCGGAGGAGAAGCTCAAGTTCGCGATCACAGTCTCTGTTGCTGAAGTTAGTTATATCCTGCTGCTGCTTGTGCTGATCGTTAATAAAAGCTTAGGTATAGCAGGAGGGTATTTTCGTCCAGTCAGGTAAAAGTTCATTAAACTAGTGGCTAAAGAATAAATACAATTAAAACACCAAAATATGGCTATCTGTGCACATCACCCAAATTCCGAGTGACAGTATCGGTTCCCCTCTATTTCTGCAGTTAAATCCTTCAACTGTACAATTAAAAAAAGGTTAAATCCTTCAACTGTCGATTAATTTCTGCATGAGCTACACTCAACTTCAATTCCTAACAAGTGTGAATTATACAGCAAGAAATCAGGCAAAAAACTTAGTTTTTTTCAACGAGAAAAGGAAATCAAATGGCAACTGGTTGGAGGAAATCGGTGGGTAATGTTAGATCCTTTTTCGGAAACTTAACCGGAGGTTTAAGGGGGGGAAGCAATTTAGCATCTTGGGTTGTCGCCGGTACCTTAGCTTACTTTCTTTGGGTCAAGCCCTCTCAGGAACTCAAGAGACAACAAGAGGTAATATTTTTTTTCAAAAAATTCCATTTTTATCTTTTTTAGTACTAGTATTTGCACGTCAATCAATCAACTAACCCTCAATTCCAATCAACTAGCAATATTTAGTATTTACAAGTATTTTTAAAATTTTGGGGGTGACAGGAAAAGGCGGCTTTAGCTGCTGCTTCAGATTCTTATCGTTATGTTGAGAAGCGAAAACCAATTCCTGATCCACAGGTACTGTGCCCTTTTTGATTTCCATCAACTGGTGTCTGTGTTGTATTGAATATTAGTCTTATCCGTTTCATGAAATTTTGGCAGGAAACTGGATTGATATATGGTAACAAGAACAAACCTAAAAAAACTGAAGAATAGCTTTGGGAGAATTCAATGCCATTCTGTAAGTTAGCTTGCAAAATGCATAGGGAATTGTAATGGACTGTGGAATTAGTCAGTTACTGCTGCTCGTTTGGCGTATAAGAGCTTATAGTACTTGTACTTTTGAAGTCATTTTTTATTGGAGGAAAATAATTATCTATACGAATATACCTATACAAGAAAATCATGTAAGCTTTAAGTTTATGTTGATGAATCAATGTAGCTTTCTTTTTCCTGAGTTTCAAGGTGAGGTTCTTGAATAACGTAATACTGGTTGGTCAACATGGCGTTTTATTCGCCTACCTCTGAGCTACATGAACACTTTTGTTAAATGTTCGAAGTTTTATATGTATTGGTTACAAATAGCTTCTGTTCTTATGTTATTTCTATATCAAGTTTCAAGAATCTTTCTACTATGAATTCCCAATTTCAATTTGCCAGAATCAACACTAAATCTAGAAGGAAGGCTAACTTTTGTTGAATTTTGGTGAAGTCAAAGCCCTTTCTCTTCAAGAGTTTTTGTTAATGACTAAATATTTGACAGATAATGTATCGAATATCTTGTTAGGAAAGTTTAGTTAAATATTTAAGTTTTATTGGAGTAGGACGTGTGGCCAATATATTTTTTTTTTTTGACAATGTGGACGCGTGTCCATTATATTGAACTTGAGATAGAAGTACAGAAAAAACTTTTGCTTTTTCTTATCATTCCATACAAAACTTCTACTTTTACCTTATATATGCTAAAAAAGGTAGACTTTTTATGTGGATACATTATGAAGGATACACCTAATATATTTACCTCTGGTGACTTCTGAGGTATGTCAACCTTAGACCTCAATGTCCTTAGTTTATCTTGATTTTACTCTAGTATCTAGATGTTTAAGTTTTGATTTCATGTCTTGCTGCCGAATCATGGCAAACCATTAGTGAAAACTTCACTTGACGGTTGATTAGAACAGGTTTAGGAAACTATCTCAACTTATTTACTTTAAAGATTTTGATACCTCATAGATTCAGCCTTGCATACCTACATGATTAAACCTTTGTTATGATCTTGATCACTCTTCATTTTGACAAGAAGAAAATTAAAGAAAGTCAGTCTTGTGATAACTTCTATAATCTCCAGACTCCAGCTTTATTTTGATTTAAGATTCCCATTTCCTTCTCTTATCTTTCTGTTAAGGAAATAAGTTACAAGTACAATTAAAGCTTAACACATGTAAGAAGCTATTGAAGACTTGATCTTGAACAAACCCTATTCATTATTCCTACACACGCGCGTGCGCACACCCTTCTTGCAACGAAAAAAGTGTTGGGACGTCCAAACCTACCGTAGATGTCTTTGTTATTGGCCATGTTTTCCTTCTCCCCTTTTTCAATGAAATACTTAATGTTAATTATTTTAGATATTTAGGCGACTAGACACTTTTTCATTGTTAATGTGATAAATGAAAGTATTAGTCAAGTAGAAACAAAAGTATTACTCAAGCTAGAAATATGGAAGTTACTTTTCTTTAAACTCTATGAAATAATTGTTTCCTTAGAGCAGAATCAGAATAAACACTCTGAAGAATCATGACTTTAAAAATTGATTCTGACAGCTACTACAGATTCTCTTTTAAATCATTTTTAATAAACTACTTATCTCTACTTCTTTTGATAGAATTTTTTTTAGGTGTAGTTTCCACTGGCAAAGACATGCTGAGGATTTGATTTGCCTTTATGATGTATCATTTCATTGCTTCTGTTATCAGTACGTGTTAATTGTCAACGCCTTCTGAAAAACTTGATATTGCTTTTGGTGACCTGTTTGTAGTAACAAATTTCACAAACTAACTCAAAGTCGAATTAACTACTCTTGAGAACTAGGGATTTGACTTCAAGCTTGAGTTTTGGAAGAAAGCCATGTGTCTTGGCCCAAGGCTTTGGTCTAGTGGTAAATGCATAGAGCGTGATGTATGGGTTAGGCACATGTCATTGCTTTGAACCCTTACGGCTTTGAACCCTGCTGTAGACCAAAAGCCTGGAATTTAAGTGGAGAAGAGTAAAGGAACGGGTCTATTATCTATTGAAAAATAATAAAACTCAAGTCGAGGGTCTTTCAGCAGGGTGGAACGAGGAAAATATAATATCCAACCACTCAACTAGATCAAGCACAGCCTGTTTCTCCACCCCAATAACCCCTATGTGGCCATTCCTCTTGTCAGGAACAAAGTATCTTTCAACTCACTTTCTTCATCTGTACGGTTCCGCACTCCTCATTCTCCTTCATGTGATCTCGATGGCTCCTCCATCATGATCTAACTTCTTCTTTCGCTCCCTGCCGCTGGTTATCAGAATGACTTCTCCATGTCGCAAATCTGATTCTCCAGATTAGATTGAAGGCAATCCTCTTTCAGATGTTCACTTTTTTTCCAGAGAGCTTGGATGGCCTTAAAAGTCAAAAATAAAGGTTCAAAAGAACGACGATGAAGCCTCTTTTCACTGAATGTTGTGAAAGCAGTTGCACCAACACAGCTTCGTGCCCAGACTAATATCTATTGAACTTCTCTTCCGGAATTCATAAAAGTTGTGGAGGGTCGACCAGTTCGATGCTGGAAAATTCTGTAACCTTTTTGATCCTTCACAGTTTTAATGGAGTGTCTACTGGATGGTTCTGTAGGTACCTCCTATCTAAGAAATCTCTCTGCCTACATTTGACTCCTTTCCTTTTCTGCCTTGCACTTATTTTATCAATGTGAAATGACTTGAATGCTATACTTTACAAATTGAGACCCTGGGGCTGTGCTCAGCCTAATTTTTGAAGTCAAATCCCATCTAAACTTGTTATTCAATTATTATCTTATAAGATAGGATTTGGTGCATCTGTGTTTCTTTCAACTGGAATTGCATAATGTTATCCGTTGATTCTATTGCATAGAGTAATAGTACCTTCATCCAAATAGAATTGCCTAATTCAGTATTGTAGTTAAAATTGATTAACTTGGTCTAGATTCAGCAGTAATTGATTACTTTTCTTTTTCCAAATTAAAACGTTTGAAATGATAAGTTACATGAAAGATACTGTTACCATATATGTTTGGTGGAAAACCATGGTGGAGAAAAATTCGTTTATGCCTATTGAGCCCATTAAATGATCTGTCATTGAGACTAAATCAAGTATGATGATTGACAAACCAAATGTTTCCTCGACATTATTAGTTTTGTTTCTTAAATTTATCTGATCTCGACCAGTTACCATGCATATATATTGTGATACTAATGAGCTAGTATTGTTCTGAATTCTCTTTAAGGAATCTTTCCTGTGAACTTAAGCTTTTGGTCAGTTGTGTACCCATTCGTAATATAGAGCAGAAGTTTACCATCATTGCTGGCATATATTTAAAAGCTTCATAAAGCTGTCCAGAATTTTCTAGGTATCACAAAAAGCTGCTATTGAGTATCGAAATTTATACTCAACAGTGAGCTGAGCCTTAACTTTCCTAGTAATGTAAATCAGAATGATTTTCTTAATTGCATCTATCTCCCTGCTTGGTTCACATATCTAGTCGGTCGTATCAATGTTACCGAGCAACAGGTGTATAATGGACAGGCTATCCTTGCTGAACTCTTGTCCTGCACTTTGATATGAAATTGCTGGCCATTCTTGGTGGACACTCTGCAGTGGATCTCTGAGTCCAAAGATAGATGAATGTGCTTATATGTTGTAAATTTGTAGCCAGGGGCGGATTTAGGGGGGCGGAAAGGGTTCACCCGAACCCCCTTCGCAGAAAAGTTATACTGTATATATAAGGCGAAATCTGTTTTTTACCTCTATATATTAAGTTTTGAACCCCCTTAACACAACTCAGAAGTGTAGTTTAGTGGTCAAGGGGGTTCAAAAGTTCAATTCCCACTAGCTACAATTTTTTTTTGAACCCCCTTCATGGAGATCATGCCTCCGCTACTGTTTGTGGCAGTTAGGCATTGAATTTCTTATCTTTGAGCCAAATCATGCTCTCTGTGTGACGATGTTTCCCAAGTTATTGTTCATACTTTCCTTTAGAGCCTCTCTGAATTCTTAACATCTGCTGCTGGGTTTTCCTTGTTTTCTGTTAACCCAATTATCTTTCTTTAGCATTGGGATATTGGTACCTTTTTTATGAGATGTTGGATTAGTATTTCATATGATTCATTCTTTGCTTGATTTTGAATTCAATGTTCTATTTGGTCCAGTTTTCCTATAGAAAGTACTTTCCTGGGAACTATAATATAACCTGCTGTAAAGGGAGAAACAAATTTCTTATTTAAGGAGACTGGAGTCTTGCCCTTTCTCTTAAAGTCTTATTTTATATTTGCCTTTCATTGCTTGGGCTTAATACTGCTTCTGTTTAGTGGCTAGATTGGGAAATATCAGGGTGATAGATGCCTTACCTTTTCAGCATAATATGTTGGGTGCGTTTGGTACGAAGGAAAATGTTTTTATGGAAAATGAGTGGTTTTATCACTTATTTTTCCTTGTTTGGTTGGTGACTGGAAAACTTTTTCCGGAAAATACAAACCCAAATGAACTAATGTGATGTTTTACTTTTTTACGCAAAACAACGGTGAAATTTATGCTCCATAACTATAAAGAAAATACTCTTTTTTTTGGTTGAAAAATAAAGTACTCTTTCTATAATATGAAAATAAAGTAATCATTTTATTGAAATAAGAAAAAATCTATCTATAAAATGAAAAGAAAGTGCTATTAATAATATTTTTATTAGAGGTAGGGTAGGGGTGGGTAGCATGGGGTGGGTGTGTGGTGGGTAGGTGGGGGTGGGTTGATGGGGAGAGAAAGTTGAAAAGGAGTTTTGGAAAATGTGTTTTCCTCCAATTTGAGGTAAATGAGTTGATGAGAAAAATATTTTTCAAAACATTTAAGCCAACCAAACATGGGAAAACTGAAAAATTATTTTCCGTCATATCAAACACACCCTTTATCTTAGTTTAATTTCTTATGTTAATATTTCCAATGTATAGTGTTATATGTAAATCAATCTCCAGAATATCCTACTTTCTATCGCTCTCCTTCATTACGTCTAGGATGGGCAAACATGCGGGTCGGGTCGGATGTAGTTCGGATCGAAAACGGGTAGTGAAAAAACGGATAAATATCCGAATCGCCTCATATTTAATACGGATAAAAAATAGAATAACCGGCGGATAATATAGGTAACCATATTATCAATGATTCTTGCATATGATCACTTTTGGGAGAATTTTTAGTGTTCCTATCTTGAGGAACCCCGGCCCCAATTTAAAGCTTTGCAAATGTAAAAGTTAGGCCCATTGGTTATCCATTGGTTACTCATTGGTTACCCATTTTCTAAATGGATAATATAGTTCTTATCCATAATTGACTTGTTTTTAAAAAGTTTATTATCCAATCCATTTTTTAGTGGATAATATGGGTAGTTAACTGTTTTCTTTTAACTATTTTGCCACCCCTAGTTACGTTCGTAATTATATCTTCGTTGTCTCACATACTACAGAATTTTCATGAAGCCTTGTTTGTTAGTAGTAAATAATTAAGTTCCAAAAGTACATAATGACTGCTGAAGAATTAATTGCCCAGGCTAAGCCAGAAAGGATTGTTTGAAGGAAACTGAGAGAATGATCAGATATCTATTAACAAAAATGTTTCCGTGACATTTTCTAATATTGGTAGTGACATCCATGCCGTATGCCCTGAGAGAAACATCAAGGGTACCAACTACCAAGTCCAGAAGGTGACGATTCAAAACAGACAATTTCCTTGTTTACATTTGTATAAGACAGCGGCGGAATCAGGAATTTCATTAAGGGGAGTCAAAATATAAAGAAATAAACTCACTAAGAAATCAAAGGGGTGTCATTATACTGTATATACATATATTTTAAAAACAATTACGTACCAAGCTAAACAGTGTAATTTTCTGACGAAAGAATATCGATTGACACCTTTTGGACGCATGTGGCTCCGCCACTGGTTTAAGATGGTTATGTTTTTCTACAAACAGTCAAATGTATCGGTGGATGACAATGTGATGATTGAGTGATAAAATGATATGGTAGATAAGTCCCTCAAAGCAAAATTGTCTTAGAAGCCTTATAATCCCTTGGATTAAGAGCAATGTCTGTATGGAAGAATATGATACAATATCAACTTGTTTGAGTTAAAGTCGCATATGAATAAGAGTGAGATTTATAATCTTTTTTACTTCTGTCAATATTCATTGGCATAATTTCAAGTTGGATTATTTGTTGACATAGAAAAACCCCACAAAGCTGAGGATATATTTCAATCTATGAAGAAGGAAGTTAATTCCTCTGACGAAGAAGAAAGAAGAAGAAAGGAAGAAGGAAGAATGAAAGGGATTGAAAAACCAAAGAGTAAAGGGTTTCGGAGTTAACTAGGTCAAAACAACCTTATGTCCGAAATTGTCACTCACTTGCGTGGCTCGATCTTAATCCTTGAAATTAATAATTGAATCTCATCTCTCAGCCATCAGATATGGAAGAAGCAACTGTATATTTAATCTATTCTAGAAAGTTCCAAGCATGTGCTTGGCACACGTGTGTACATAGTAAAGGAATATTTCTGTTATATAGTTACAACACAATAAATAGGAATAGGACAAGTGTAAATAGATTTTCTTTAACAATTTTCTTTACAACAATTTACTTATACATATAGACCTTTGAGTGATGAATACAATCAATGAAAAATTCTCTCATTTCATAGTCCTTTTCTTACATGGTATCAGAGCAGTAGTAGCTCGATCCATCTATAATCTATCACAAATCATCTCCTCTATTTCTTTCCTACAATTCAGCCTTCAGCCATGGCAGGAACTGAAACTTCACCCACTCTTTCTCTATCTGGTTCGTCCAGTGCTGGAGTGACAACAGACACAAATCACCCTTATTTTTTGCATTCATCTTATGCATCAGGGATGACTCTAGTCAACTCACCTTTTGATGGAAGAGGTTATCCAGGCTGGAAAAGGTCACTGTTGATTGCGTTATCAGTCAAGAATAAGATTGGCTTCATCAATGGTGTCTGTGTTGAACCAGATCTGGCGCCTAAGGAACACCCTCAATGGAGTAAGACAAATGATATGGTAACCTCTTGGTTACTAAACTCACTCTCCAAAGAGATAGGAGACAACATGATTTACTCCAAGACTGCGCAGAGCCTTTGGGACAACCTTGAACATAGGTTTGGGCAATCAAATGGTGCCAAACTTTATCATCTACAAAAAGAAATTGCAAAGTCAGTGCAAGGAAATAGCAGCATAGCAGGATATTTCACAACACTCAAAAGGTTGTGGGATGAACTGGGCACTCTCAACTCTCATTTGGGATGTACTTGCAACTGCACATGTGAAGGGAAGAAGAAGGTTGCAAAATTCTTGGAAGATCAAAGTATCATCCAATTTCTCATGGGCTTAAATGATTCCTATGCACATGCAAGAGGACACATACTAATGATGAACCCACTCCCTAGCATAGATCATGCTTATTCAATACTCATACATGATGAAGGTCAAAGGGAGGTATACCTAAGCCCTCACTACCCAACAAATGTTGTAACATTCATGGCAAACACATAGAACAAGATGACACAAAGGAACAATGATCAAAGAGGATGGAATCCTACACAAAAATATGGGATCAACAGCAGAAATCCAAGGGAAGAAAGACCAGATTCAACCGTAATGCAACCTGTACTCACTGCATGAAGGCATGACATCTTAGATCAGATTGCTAAAGGTTGATAGGGTTTCCTGAGGATTTTCAGTTTACCAAAGCAGGAAATCATCAAGGAACAATCATAGGAAATGCTGTGATGGGAAGTCAAGAGGGAGCAGAAATGGAAGTTACTTCAAGTGAAAGAGCTAAGAACATTCAGAATCAAGTATTCAGCAAAGAACAAGTTTCAGAGCTAGTGAATCTAATAAAGCAAGTACAAATTGGAAGAGCAGCAAATACAGAAAATGAAATCAATGCAAATGCAGTTGCTGGTACTATACTTAAGTATTTTGGAACCTGCCTTGCTGCTTTTAACACTAAGACTTGGATAATTGATTTTGGAGCTTCAGAGCACATGTGCTTTTATTCAAATTCCTTCCTTAATTTAACACCTCTTCCTATCCCTTTACATATTAGTTTACCTAACTCTTTTCAATTACATGTCACACATATTGGAAGTGTTTTCATAAGGCCTGACTTGACACTTAATGGAGTTCTTTATGTTCCCTCTTTCATATATAACTTACTCTCTGTTCATAAGTTATATGCTCAATTCAGTTGTACTTTAAATCTCACTTCTAGTGCATGTCTGATGCAGGTCCTTTTAATGAGGAGCGGACAAGTTTTTGGTGAAGTAAGGGATGGTCTATACCTGCTCCAACCAACTAGTATAGAGTCTAGTTTTCTACCTAATCAGAATGTAGTTTCAATTCCAAAAGTAAGCAATTCCAATCTAGTTTCTAGTTCTGTTTCTCTTTCAAAGGCAGTATGTGCTAATGCTACTTCAAATGTAAAGGATTGGCATGTAAGTCTTGGGCATTTGCCTTTCCCAGTAATGAAAAAATTTAGTTTCATTCATTTTTCCTCAAATTTTGATTATGTTTGCAATGTCTGTCCTCAAGCGAGACAAACTAGGATTCCTTTCCCTATCAGTCAAATCAATACACATGGCAACTTTGATCTAATTCATGTTGATACTTGGGGTCCTTTCAAAAACACAACATATAATGGTTTTAGGTACTTCTTAACCATTGTGGATGACTACAGTAGATGGGCTTGAACTTTCTTGTTAAGTTCAAAGAGCAATGCCTTTTCAGTATTGAAATCATTTCTGAATTTGGTAGAAAGACAATTTAACAAGAAAGTGAAAAAGATAAGATCAGACAATGCACTGGAATTAGGAAAAGGTACACAAGAATCCATTTTTCTACTTGAACAGGGAATCATACATGAAACTTCTTGTGTTTCCACACCACAACAAAATGGGGTGGTTGAAAGGAAACATAGACATCTTCTTGAGGTTGCAAGAGCTTTGATGTTCCAATCCAATGTCCCTCTACAATACTGGGGAGAATACATTTTAACCTCTACTTATTTGATCAATAGGTTTCCCTCCAGAACTTTGAAAGGGAAAACACGCTATGAGGTTTTATTTGGTAAGTCACCTACCTATGAACACCTAAGATCTTTTGGGTGTTTATGTCATGTCTCTACTTTGAGTCACAACATAGGGAAGTTTGCTCCCAGGGCAATAAGTTGTGTTTTCTTGGGATATGCTGCTCATCAAAAAGGATATAAGGTGTTGGATCTAGCAAGCAGGAAGGTGTTTGTATCTAGAGATGCAAGATTCCATGAGGATCAATTTCCCTTTGTTCATTCTGCCAACCCCTCTATTCCACCTTACTTTCCCTCTAGATCTATCATACATGATAACTCTTCACCAGATTCCACATCATCTCCCATATCCCAAGAGTCCTCTCTTTCCAGATCATCCTTCACACCTAACCGTCCTAATTCCTACAACATCTTTCAAGATTATCCTAATGCCCCAACCAACTACTCCCCAGAACATATCTCTACCCCTGTTTCTCACCTCAATCTTCAAGATTCTCCACTCACTCCTTCACCTAGTCCTGTTCCTCCCTTAACTCCCACGTCTAGTCCTACCGTGTTAATTCCTACTCCACCTCCACCAATCAGAAAATTTGACAGGGTCAGTAAACAACCAGCTTACTCGCAGCACGATGTTTGCAACACCATCATTCTCTCAAACCTAACATCTACCTACTTCACTCATCTTGCCCAGCCAACTATTTATTCTTTTGGAGCACTATCTCTCACTAATCAAAAGCTTTTTCATTCTTTATCTACTATCTCAGAACCTAGCAGCTTTGCTCAAGCTTCCTCTCACCCAGGATGATAGCAGAAATTGCAACCGTTGATTTAAACCACACTTGGGATGTGGTAGATTTTCCACCGGGGAAGAGGACACTACCTTGTAAATGGGTATACAAAATGAAACATAATTCTGATGGGACTATAGAAAGATTAAAAGCAAGACTAGTGGTGAGGGGGGACATACAAAGAAAGGGGATAAACTACTCTGAGTCTTTCTCCCCTGTGGTTAAAATGACCACCATTCGATGTTTGTTGACAGTAGATGTCAAAAAGGGATGGAAGGTCTCACAACTTGATGTCCATAATGCATTTCTGCATGGGAAACTGCAGGAGGAAGTCTATATGAAATTTCATGCAGGTGTTTCCCCTCCTAAACCTAATCAAGTTTGTCTTTTGAGAAGATCTCTTTATGGTTTAAAGCAAGCCTCTCGACAATGGTATGCTAGGGGCACTAAATTTTAAAGGTTACTCGAGTTCATTAAATGATTATTCTTTGTTTTACAAACAGTCAGGTGGATTATCATCTATTATTGCTGTCTATGTAGATTATGTACTCTTAACAGGAGATGATCTAACAGAGATATCTCAAATCACTGAATTTCTCAGCAAAGAATTCAGAATCAAACACCTAAGGGACATACATTATTTCCTAGACATGGAAATTCTAAGGGAAAACAAGGCTTCATCATTAGTCAGAGGTAATTTACCTTGGACCAGTTAAAGGAATTTGATTGTACAGGGGCGACAATAACTTCTCCTCTTGATCCCTATACCAAACTTCATGCCGACCTTGGGCCTCCAATGGAAAATACAACTCTTTATCGTCACCTTGTTGGTAAGCTAAATTATCTCACCAACACGAGACCGGATCTGTCCTTTGTTGTTTTATGCCTCAGTCAATACATACAGCAACCCACACTTGCACATTTCTCAGTAGCTCTGCGAGTTTTGAGGTATTTACACTCTGATCCTTCACAAGGGATTTTTCTATCAGCAAATCCCTCGTTTGATTTGTTGGCTTTTTGCGACGCCGACTGGGCCGCTTATAGAGATTCTCGCAGATAAGTCAGTGGTTTCTTTATCACACTTGGTGGAGCTCTTATTTCTTGGAAGTCCAAGAAACAAACCTCTGTATCTCTTTCCTCCGCCGAAGCAGAATATCGATCTATGAGGCGTGTCACAGCTGAGATAACCTGGTTGGTTCGTCTTCTTGCTCATCTCTCGACACCGGCGACTTTACCGGTACCCATTCACTCTGACAGTCAGGCGGCTATTCACATAGCTCGTAATCCCGTTTTTCACGAACGGACCAAGCACGTCGAATTAGACTGCCATTTCGTTCGCCAACAGTTCCTATCTAGGATCATCACTCTCTCCTTTCTACCCTAAACACAGCAGCCTGCCGATCTCTTCACCAAAACCATTCTCTGGGGCTTCTCACCGAGCTATAATGAACAAGTTGGGGGTACTCCTTTACCCTCCAACTTGAGGGGGGATGTTGACATAGAAAAGCCCCACAAAGCTGAGGATCGATTTCAGTCTATGAAGAAGGAAGTTAATTTTACTCACTCGTTCAGAAAACTTGAAAGATATCGTGTATAGATGTAAAACAGACAATATATTCGAATGAAAATAGGCTGATGTCCAAACAAGGTTAGTATTATCTTAACGGAAATAGGATCTACGGTCAAACCTCTCTAGAACAACATTCCTATATAACAATAGTTCACTATAAAAATCAAGCTTTTCTGAAACTAATTTATATATTATGTCATAATATATGTTCTTTATAATATCGCTTCGATATAACATCCAAAAATATTTGGAACAAACGAGAATATTATAGAAATATTTGATGGTAAAACATACGCAAGGAATGAATACCCTGAAATTATATGCTATTGAAAGGGTTAAAGGAGGGGAACAAATATTTGAGAAAGCCAGCCGACAAGAAACAAATAAAAGTTGTAAAATACACAGGAGCCTCTAACACTATAAAAGTGCAACTTGGCTTAACCTTTTAAAATTTTATATTCATCCCAACTACTAACGATACATAATTACGTCTAGGATAGTGGCGTTTTAGGGCATTTATTTTCTTCTTAGCTTACGTCACTTGCCAATTCCTAAACATTGCTGTCATAGTATAAGTTTCAACTTTGATTTCTCGGACAGCGTGAAAATTGAAGATTATGGTAGAAGATTAGTAAGTAGTCATGTGTTTTTCTTTTTGTCTTCGGTAGCTTGATAGTATTAGTGCTACAATGTACCTTTTTTTTTTTAATTCACTATATTCTCATATCTTGTTCTGTAGTTATTATTTGCTATCAGTATTCTACAATTTGCTAGCAGGTACTCCGTTTATAGTCTCGTTTGATGTTTTGGTTTTTATCACGATCCGAAATCTCATTGTCGGAATTGTGATGGCGTCTAACATTGAACCCGCTAGACAAGCCAACGTTGCCGGTTATTATAACTTATTTCCTTTATTATTTAAGCATTTAAAAGAGAAATACAATACAAGTAAGAGATAAAGTGCGGAATAAATGGAATTTGTCAACTTAAGTGCATAATTTTCAAAAATCCATAATACAACTCCCAAAATCCGGTATCACAATTTCACAGACTGTCTAAGAATGCTAAAAACAAAGGTCTGAATAAAGAAGTGCTACTGTCTCCGAAGTACAAGAAAAGACAGAATAAGGAATGAGATAGGAGGTGACGCCAACGCCTGTAGGACTACCTCAGTGTCCACTGAGTCCGGTACCGTGATCTGCACAACAAGACTCAACACATATTCCCTCAAGCTAAGGTTAGGCCAAACACTTACCTCGACTCCAAAGATCCGAATTAAGCCTCTAGCACCGCTTTTCCTTTCGAACCCGACTCCAAATCGATCGTATCTAGACATAATTGACTCAATAACATCAATAATTGCTTAACAATTCAATTCCAATGCTTAATTATAGATTTCCCAACATTCTTCCTAAAATCCCAAAAATCGACCCCGGGCCCGCTTGGTCAAAACACGAGGTTCGGACCAAAACCCGATCACCCATTCATCCACGAGCCCGTATATATAATTTTTTTTGAATTCTGATCCCAAAACGAGGTCAAATTCCTAAATAATCAAAAAACCCTACCTCTACCCAAATCCCTAATTTTCTACCCTTAATTTCATGTTTTAGGCCTAGAATCTAATGGGTGTTGATAAAATGGAAGAAAACGAGGTTAGGATTACATACCTAAGAGGTTATGGTGAAGAAGCTCTTCAAAAATTGCTAAAGAGGTGTGGAGAACAAAGAGTTTGTGAAAAATGGTGAAGAATCCCGTAACTATTTTGTTTTTGGGGCTTTAAAATAACTGGGCGATTTTGGCCTATGCGATCGCGAAGAAAGGAATGCGATCGCATAGAGCACTGGCTCCTTACCCTACGCGACCGCGAATGGAAGAGTGCGATCGCACAATGGCCCTGACCCTCACTCTCCGCGATCGCGAGTAAAGAATGCGATCGCACAGTGCACTACCCAGCCCCCCNCTCACCCGAGCCCTCGGGGCTCAAAACCAAATATGCACACAACCTCAAAAACATTATACAGGCTTATTCGTGTAATCAAATCACCAAAATGACATCATAAACATCGAATTAAACCTCAAAATCAATGAAATTTCTTAAAACTTCTTTAAACTTCCAATTTTGCTCTTAAGGTCCGAATCACGTCAAACGGACTTCGTTTCTTACCAAACTTTATAGACAATACATATAAATCATATCGAACTTGTACCGGACTTCGGAACCATAATACGGGCCCGATACCACAGTTTTCACATAAAATTTCATTTTCAAAAACATTTATATTTTTCAGTAAATAATTTTCTTTAAAAATTCATTTTTCGGACTAGGGACCTCGGAATTCGATTCCGGGCATACGTTCAAGTCCCATATTTTCCTACGGACCCTCCGGGACCGCCAAATCACGGCTCCGGGTCCATTTACCAAAAATATTGACCAGAGTCAACTTTATTCAAAATTTTACTACAAAAATTATCATTTTGTCACTTTTTCACATAACGGCTTCCCGGCTACACGCACGGACTGCGCACGCAAATCGAGATGAGATAAACAGAGGTTTTCACGATCTCGTAACATAGAATTAGCTAAAGATATACGGGATGACCTCTTGGGTCATCACAATTTTAGTTTTCTAAATATATTGTCCTGCTATTACTTGTTATCGATACCTCTTTTATATTTTCTGTTGCTTTTTTCGATTTAGTTTTCTGATTATTTGTCTTGTTATTACTTACTATCGGGCTTTTTCATCTTTTTAGCTGAGGGTCTATCGGAAACAGTCTTTCTGCCCTGTCAGGGTAGAGGTAAGACTGCGTGCATTCTACCCTTCTCAGACCCCATTTGTGTGATTAAACTAGGTGTTGTTGTTGTTGTTGTGATCTTCAAACTCGTTAAATGATGCACACTGTAGAGAAGATAACGAATCATTGATTTAAATAAGGATTGATTAGGTTGATCAAGAATATATTATAGTAGATGATATCTATTCCCCCAATTTTATTAAAACTATTTTATTTTACATTAATTATAGCTAGCATGCATGTAATATCCACTACGTTTCTAGTTACCAGCTACGGAGCATATACGCAGTATATAATTTGAGGATGTGCATTTTATATTTTTTAGGTATAAATGGCTTCATTATTTTTTTTAAAAGGGTGTAATTCCTTGATTACTGCAGTGTAAACTTTGATTAAACTTTCGAATTTTAGTTTTTAAATATTTTCTTGGAGCGGAAGTGTAAAGTAACATCGTTGATCTAGTGAAAGGATCGGAATAATTCCTAGTTCATGACTCTGTTCGCTTTTACTCTTGTCATCCTAGTAAAAAGCAGTGTCGAAGCTATGTGTTTTTTTAAAGGTATTCAAATTTAAAAGAAGTGAAAAAAAAAATTCGGCAAAGAAGATTCAATACGTGTTATATCCCTTTAAAACGTAATATTTTATCTATATACACAATGCAATTTTTCGAGGAAGACTGACCATCCTTGTTACTATGTGGTTTCGCCACTAGTAAAAAGAGTATCTACAAGCTTAATTAATAGATGGCTGAAGATATGGAAGCTAAGTACGTATTAAGGAGATTTTAGTTCACGATTGTGAAATTCTCTGAGTTGAACGTAATTGCGAGAAGAAAGAAATGGGCAATAATAGAAATCTCAGGATAAAAGTGTGTGGAGATTCCAGAGTGTTCGATTCTTAGCTAACGAGCGAACAGAGAAATGAAGAGGAAGAGAAATTGGAATTGTATTCTTTTTAAGAAGGGTCGTTCAATACAATGCAGCTTTATAGTGCTAATGTGCACTAACTAACTAACAGTGCATTTACAGATGTCAATTCCACTAACTCCTTAACTGATTTTGCAACTAACTCAAAAACCCCCTTATACTTTCTATTGTGTACACTTTCCCTTGTATCCCAACACTCCCCCTCAAACTGGAGAGTGATATACATTGAACACTCCTAGCTTGAAGAGAAGAAAACAGTGTTGAGCAACACCAAGTCCTTTTGTTACGATGTCAGCCAACTGAAGCTTTGTTGAACATGATGAGCTGTGAGCAATCCATTTTTTATTTTCTCTCGGTTAAAGTGACAATCGATCTCGATGTGTTTTGTTCTTTCAAGAAAGATAGGATTTGTTGCAATTTGGAGAGCAACTTTGCTATCACAATAAAGGTCAACAGGTTGATGCAATGCAACATTCAATTCTTGTAATAAGCCAACTGACCAAGTAACCTCAGCTGCTACCGCTGCAAGACTCCTATACTCAGCTTCAGCTGAGCTACGACTTGTTGTTTGCTGCTTCTTGGACTTCCAGGATAGCAAAGAGTCCCCCAGTTTTATAACATATCCAGTGATCAACCAACGTGTAGTTGGGCATGCTGCCTAATCAGAATCACAGTAGGCAGTGAGATGAGAGATAGGACCTCTTATGAGGAAGACACCTAGTCCAGGTGAGACCTTGATGTATTTGACTACTCTGAGTGCAACATCCAAGTCCAATTGTAGCACTTTCACAACAAAATAAATGTTAGGTCGTGTGATGGTCAAATAGAGAAATTTACCCACTAACCTCTGGTAACATGCTATATCCTGCAATTCTTCATCTCTATTGTGTCCTACATGTTTGTCATACTCTGTGGTAGTCAATTTCTGATTTAGCTCAATAAGAGTAGAAGCGGGTTTTGCTGCAGCTAGCCCTATGGTGGAAATCAACTCCAGTGCATATTTCCTTTGGTTTAGCAGCAGACCCTTATCTGATCGCAACACTTCTATACCCAAGAAATATCTGAGTTCCCCCTAAATCCTTGACTTTAAATTTGGTGTGCTACCAGTGATTAAAAGATCATCAACATGCACTAGGATGACAACAATGTCCTCTGTTGTTTGCTTAGTAAACAAAGAGTGATCATATGCACTCTGTTGATATCCTATTCCTACTAACGCATCTCTGAGCTTAATGTTCCATTATCTTGAAGCATGTTTCAGGCCATAGAGTGATTTCACTAATCTGCAAACTTTATTCTCCCATGGCTTTGGAAACCTTGTGGCAAGACCTTGTACACTTACTCATACAAACACCTTGCAGGAATGCATTGTTGACATCCATTTGATAGATGATCCACCCCTTTGAGGCTGCTATGTTAAGGACAGTTCTCACAGTTACCATTTTGGCAACGGGTGAGAATGTCTCATGATAGTCCAACCCTTCTTGTTGAGTGTATCCTTTTGCGACTTGTCGTGCCTTGACCCTCTCAACCTCTCCATTTGACTTGTATTTGATCTTAAATACCCATTTAGAACCAATTGGCTTCTTCCCTTCTGGAAAGTCTACCACCTCCCAGGTATGATTTTCTTCAAGTGCTTTAATCTCTTGGTTCATAGCTTCTATCCACCTTGGGTCATGTACAACTTCCTTCAAAGACAGTGGCTTAGTTAATACTGAAAAACACTGATATATGACTGATATGAAGGAGATAAATTATTATAGGAGATGGCATTAGAAATTGAGTAGGGATTGTTGGTGTGTGTCTTAATAGTAGTGATGTAATCCTTAAGCCAAATGGAATGTTTTCCTTGTCGATTAGACTTCCTGGTCTCACATTCTGCAAATGCTGGTTATGGATGCATACCTGCTTCCTCTGTTGTTTCTAAGAGAGGTTCCTGAGCTTCTGTTGTCTCAACTGCTTGTTCAGAAATAGAATTTTCATTTATTGGGGTTGCATTCTCATATTCTCCACCAGATACTACATTGTCTATGACTGTTGCATCATTTGTAGTTTCTACTTCTGTAGGAGTATTGTCTTCAATTGGTAACTGCATGTCCTGAGATGTAGTTGGAATCACAGTTGTATGTGTTTGTTGCACTTCTCCTGCTTCAAATGAATGTTGAGAAGTAAAAAGATCCTCTAAATCATCTGAACTTGTAGTATTGCCAAAAGTAAAGATCTTTTCTTTGAACACCACATCTCTGCTAACAAATATACTCTTGTTCTCTAGATCATACAACCTATAACCCTTTTGGGTTTCTGAATATCCAATAAGAACAACCTTTCTTGCCATGACTGTGAATTTATCACCTTTAGGTAGGTTACTTTCATAGCCGAAGCAACCAAATATCCTTAAAGTGATCCACCTTAACTGGATTTCCATATAACAACTCATAAGGTGATTTACCTTGCAATATACTAGTGGGAAACTTGTTTATCAAGTATACTGCCGTTCTTACACAATCACCCCAGAACCTCCTAGGAACTAAACTTTGAAATTTTAAGGCTCTTGCAACCTCCAAGATATGCCTATATTTTCGTTCAACCACCCTATTTTGTTGTGGGGTGTATGGAAAACTACTCTGGTGTATAATCCCAAGAGAAGAAAACAAGGTATTGTGTTGCGAATTGAAGAACTCAGTACGATTATCTGATCTAAAACCTTTCACAGTGACTTCAAACCGAGTCTTTATCATTGCAAGGAAGTTCTTTATTACAATAACTACTTCACACTTAGACTGTATTAAGCATACCCATGTAAATCTGCTATAGTCATCTACTATTGTAATAAAATAAAACTTCTTCTCATATGTAGGTACTTTATGAGGTCCCCAAATATCGATGTGTACAAGCTGGAAACAACTACTTGACCTGGTGCTATTAGTAGGAAATTGTAATCGACATTGCCTTCCCAAAGCGCATACTTCACAATTGTCCAGCGCTCCAGTATGCATCTTATTCTTGAACACTGAAATATGTTGTATAGACTTTGCTGATGCATGGCCTAGCCTCAAATGCCATAATCTTGTTTCTCCGTATTCCTTCAGAAAACTTGTTGTTGCTATTGGTAAATTCTTTTTTATCAGGTACAATCCATTGTTTTCTCTACCAATCCCCATCATCTTGACATTGTAAAGCCCCTAAAATATGCAGAAATTAGGGTAAAAACCTACCGAGCAACATTATTGTCTAGTGAGTTTTGATATTGATAATAGGTTAAATTAAAAGTATGGCACATATAGAACCCCTTCAATAGTTTTGTCTCTTAATACTACTGCATCTCCTGTATGTGTTATGTCTGCCTTATTGCATGTTGGTAGCTGTACTCCATCTGTTCTATGGTCTGCCCTTTTAAGATTACTTAAAGCATTCTTACAATGTGTCACATGGTGAGTTGCACCTATGTCCACTATCCAAACATGATTATTAGCAACTACATTTGCCGTTAAAGCAATAATACCTGCAATGTTTGTGTTACAATCACTTGTGGTGGTTTCTGCAACAAATTCACCAATTGTTTGTATTGGTCTTCAGTAAAGAAATTTCCTTGTGTTGGGTTCATAACCTCATGTGTTTGCTCACTGGTGGTTGCATTGTTTACATAGGTTCTCCCTCTTGAGTCTTGACCTTTCTTCTTGCTTTAGAAATCTGGTGGATACCCTACTATTTTGTAA
Source organism: Nicotiana undulata (assembly GCA_005239495.1). Classification (NCBI taxonomy): domain Eukaryota; kingdom Viridiplantae; phylum Streptophyta; class Magnoliopsida; order Solanales; family Solanaceae; genus Nicotiana; species Nicotiana undulata. The sequence continues at coordinate 48,167 of ML280856.1, forward strand.
CAATTTTTCTTGAGGAGTCCTTTATAACCACAATAATCACAAACTAATCCTGGACTTTTAGGTCTGAATTCATGACTCTTTCCTGTCATCATTGTGAGTGGATCCTTCAATGTGTCTGCGGCCCATGGTCCTTTGGCATTCTTCTTTGTGTGACTATTGCACAGGCTTCATTCACAGTGATTACAGGTCTTTTAGCCAATACGTTACTCCTAATATTACCATAACTTTCATTCAATCCCATGAGAAACTGCAATAGGCGTATGTTCTTCAAGAGCTCTACATAAGGTCTGAATTCTTCACAATCACATGAGGCTAAAGGTGCTATTACATCTAATTCATCCCATGATCCTTAATCTTAGAATAGTAACTAGTAACCCAGTCAGTTCAATGTAACTAACTCAAAAAATCCCTTATACTTTCTATTGTGTACACTTTAATCCCTGTATCCCAAGACAGAGTTTAATAATACTATAGATTATATAAGTGAAAGATGGTTCTGGCAGTTCTCGATTGCCCTTAGCTATTATAGATGGCGAAGGCCTAGTGTACGCATTTCTGATGATAGGTGCATGGATACAATGTTAGTATCATGCTCGGAAGAATCGATAGTTTTTGTTTAAATAATATATTTATATTTACATAAATTTTTAAAATATTATAATAGTTTTTATGAATTTAATTACTAAAATGAGCTATCAATCTAATACAAGTTTATAACTCATAAACTTGACATGTTTAGTTTATTTGTACTGAGTGGAAGCTGGTTATATTATGGTTGTGGAATTCTTTAATAATTCATTCCAATATTATAGTTGGGGAAAGGTCGAAGGTACAGTTCGCATTAGTGATATTAGTTTATATTTTTAGGAATATTTATGTACATTTCTTATAAGTGAAACAAAAGTTAAGTGACTAATGGTAGGTTTCGACGTTTCGTGATTGGTTTGGAACTCAAAGTATCAGATAGTTCTTTTTAACTTTTGTTTAAAATAACTGAAGTGGACACCAAACATCATAAGCGATGGCCATATTAGTATTAGTATAAATCTTTAGTAAAAAGACTACGTAGTACCTGTCTTTCTATGCAATTAATTAAAATGCACTTATAGCTTCTAGCTTATTCTTTTGTCGTTATCTCTTGTTCTAAACAAAACTTAAACCGTATATTCGTCGGAGGAGCACGTTCATAATTATTTTATCACTTCACTTAAAATACTATTTGATAATTTGAGAATATTATATCCTGTTACCTATAGCTAGCCTATATTTTACAACATAATGATCTGCCGAAGCCTCAAGTTCGTTTTCAACGGGGTGGATGCTCCTTTTTTCTGCTTATAATAGAGATTTTAATTTCAATTTCAAATCAATGATATAAAAATTTCATTTCTGTGATGGTAAGTACGTATTTTTATTGTATGTATTATAGTATCCTACGTAAGAGCGATCAAGGACATGTATGATGGAGCTAAGACTAAGGTTAGGACTGTGGGAGGTGACTCGGAGCATTTCCCGGTTGTTATTGGGTTACACCAAGGCTCGGCGCTTAGCCCATTCCTATTTGCCTTGGTGATAGAGGCATTGACACACCATATTCAAGGGGATGTGTCATGGTGTATGTTACTTGCTGATGACATAGTTCTAATTGATGAGACGAGGGTTAGTGTTAACGAGAGGCTGGAGGTTTGGAGACAAATCCTCGAGTCAAAGGGTTTCAAATTGAGCAGGTCCAAGACTGAGTACCTGGAGTACAAGTTTAGCGCTTAGTCGAGGGACGTAGGCAGCGACGTGAGGCTTGGATCACATGTCATCCCCAAGAAAGAAGCTTCAAGTACCTTGGGTCGGTGATTCAGGGGGACGGAGAGATCGACGAGGACGCCACCCATCGTATAGGGGCGGGCTGGACGAAATGGAGGCTTGCATCTGGAGTTCTGTGTGACAAGAAAGTGCCACCGATACTCAAAAGGTAAGTTTTATAGGGCGGTGGTTAGACCGGCCATGTTGTATGGAGCAGAGTGTTGGCCGGTTAAGAACTCCCATATTTAGAGGATGAAGGTAGCAGAGATGAGGATGCTTAGGTGGATGTGCGGGTACACCAGGATAGATAGGATTAGGAATGAAGTTATTCGGGAGAAGGTGGGCGTGGCCCCTGTCGATGATAAGATGCGGGAATCGAGGCTCAGATGATTTGGATACGTGCGGAGGAGAAGCCTTGATGCTCCGGTGAGGAGGTGTGAGAGGTTGGCGGCGGTGGGTACGAGAAGAGGTAGAAGGCGGCCTAAGAAGAATTGGTGAGAGGTGATCAAGCAGGACATGACTAGACTGCAGATTTCCGAGGACATGACCCTTGATAGGAATGTTTGGAGGTCTAGCATCAGGGTTGTAGGCTAGGGGTAGTAGAGCTCTCCCTTTTTATTCTCGAGGTGGGGCGGGGGTTGGATAGGGTTGATCTTAGACGACTTGCGATTTTTGTTGAGCTCACACTATGCTTGTTGTTTATCTTAGTCCCGAGCCTTAGATAGTGGCTAATGTTATTGCATGTCATTTATCTTATGGTTTCTATGCTTATGTTACTATTTTTACGGTTTCTGCTGGAGTTACTAATGAATTATCTTTTCCTATTTTCATGAGCCGAGGATCTATTAGAAATAACCTCTCTGTCCCTATCGAGATAGGGGTAAGATCTGTATACGCATCATCCTACTCAAATCCCATTATGTAAAACTTTACTGAATAATTTTATTATTATTGTTGTATTATAGTATATATGTAATGAGAAAGAGCGTATAATTAATTAAGTGCCAAAACCTTGCATCTGACCGTGTTTGTTTGTAGCTTCTTTCATTGTGCACAAAAGCCACAGACTGACGCCGATGATAATGACGATGGATGGGTTGATAAGTACTACCTCCCTTCACTTTTACTTATCATTTTGACCACGTCTCTTAAGAAATATTTGTTCGCAGTTAAATTAGTTTGACTCAAAATTTAAGAATAAAAAGAAAAATTTAAACTATGATCTTAAAAACTTAATGAGTAAACGTTTTGTGGGTGAACGCATACCCCCTACTTATAGATATGAGATTAATGGCTTAAATAAAAGAATGATGGCGAAAGAGCCATTATAATTTTATGATTATAATTTTTTTTTATTAAGGGTAAAATGAAGAGTTTAAATTTAAATTATTTCTAAATTTAAAAATATGTCATTTTTTTGAAATGACAAAAAAAGAAAGTACCTCGTCTAAATTGAAATTAAAAAATAAATAAAAAAATACATAATTTATTATAATACTATATTAATTGATATATATTTATAAAAGTTCTAAAAAAATAATTTGAAATAAATAATTAATATTATGGATATAATAAAAATAAAAATTATCTTTTTTTAAATATACTAAGATTAACAAGTAAAAGTAAAAATATATTTTTAAAATACTAGAGAACAGAAGCAAACCTAAAGAATAGTGCAAGTATTCAACTTTGACAGCTAAAAATGGAGGCGCACCGCCTATCATGTCAATTGTCTGTGTGCTTATCTGCTGGTACCATGAATTCTTCCCATTTTCAGTTAGTACATTTTTCCCAAGTTGGCCCCACCCACAATAACTTTTTCTCATAGGTTTATATTTTTCTCTTTCTTTTAAATCTGGAGATGTAAAGAGAATCCCCTATCCATCCATTTTCACCTGCGCTACGGCCATTCCTTGCACGTACGCTTCTTTGTGTTTTATAGCCTGTTTAAACTTATAATTATTTAAAAGTATTTTTTAATAAAATATTTTTAGTGAGAATTGATTTATATTTGATTAATTAATTTAAAAAATATTTTTGACAATAATTAATATTTGACTAAGTTTTTGAAATTTATTTCTAAGTGAAATTAATAAAAAGAGTGATGTCATCTAGCTTTAGTTTGTAAGATTTTCTTGCTATTAATGTAGAGACTAGGTGAGGATGACGCTTTGATGATTCTTGTTACTTTTATAAATTACTTATGAGGATAATGTTTGTGTCGTAACTGCTAGGTACAAAAGCTTTAACTTGCACTCTACAATTCAAGAAATTTTCCAACACATATAATTAATCTAAAGCTCTTTTCTTCCTTTTTTTCCCTTCCTATTTAAAGGTGCGTGAATAATTTCGAGTATAGACCAAGTTCCGATGTCCCGACAGACTCCACGTGGTCTGACAACTGACACCATGTCACACGGTCTCCTTCCTCCTTGCTTTGACCGTTTGACCGCACGTGACTTGTGATTCATACGTGTCCACCCATCTCTGCGCAATTCCTTTCTCTATATACTATATGCAATGCATGGTGGCACGAGACGAGAGAGACTTCTTGGGGCTTGAGAGAGAGAGAGAGGAACCCTTTTTCCACGCTACTAATTCACATTTAATTGTTCATTTTAGACTTTGTAAAACCTTAAGGTTCTAGTTGGAAAGTCACCGGTAAATGAAATTGATATAATTATTTGGGTAGTAATTATATATTTATATTATTACGACGATCTGTTTGTTTGTTATAATGTTATCACAGTATAATTATATATATATATAATGTTAATGACTCAACAAATAGATATAGCTACATATATTTTCACTCCTTCAATATTTTTGATGCAATGGAAAAAATTGAGAACAGATAAAAGAGATCACAATTGTATTTTTGTTCTTTTATTTTATGAATAGTTTATAAAATAGTTACTCATGCATTAACACTTGAATTCTAGAGAAGGCCAAACGAGAATAGAATAATGAAAGTGAATGCACTTCTGCATAGATAGGTTATAAAGAGATAAAAAGAATGTGGGCTATTAATAGTGATGTTTATATATTAAAAATAATTAGGCAAGAAGGTAAATGTTCACAACGTTAAACAGGGAGTGAATCTCATAATACCACTCTCCTTTCCAAAGATCCCATCTTCCCTTCAAAATTATTTACTTTATTTTAAAATACCTAACTTTCTTAAAGAAAAATTGACATATGTAACTATAACTGTTGGGGGAAATTTTGGGCCCCCAAAATAGGAGCCCAAAGCAAGCTGTTTCGTCGGGCTTTTGTATTTATACGGGTTTTTTGGGTCACGTTTTAACTTATATTTACTTTACAAAAGAAATTTACAAGTGTACTCACTTTTCGCATAAACTTCATGCATACGGGCCTGAAGTAGCAAATGCAATCACACAAACTTCAGCATTCTAGGATTTTTTAAAAACTTTAACAGAAGTGCTGGAATTATTTAGTTCATTTGTAAAAGTTTCAGCACTAAATAAGCTGAAATTTTGTCCTGAATTAATTAGTTTAGTCATAAAGCTCTTTCAAAAATTTCAGCAGAAGATGCTGAAGTTATTTAGTCCATTCGTAAAAATTTCAGCACTAAATAAGCTGAAATTTTGTCCTGGATTAATTAGTTTAGTCATAAAGTTCTTTCAAAAATTTCAGCAGAAGATGCTGAAATTATTTAGTCTATTCGTAAAAATTTCAGCACTAAATAAGCTGAAAATTTTGTCCTGGATTAATTAGTTTAGTCATAAAGTTCTTTCAAAAATTTCAGCAGAAGATGCTGAAATTATTTAGTCTATTCGTAAAAATTTCAGCACTAAATAAGCTGAAAATTTTGTCCTGGATTAATTAGTTTAGTCATAAAGTTCTTTCAAAAATTTCAGCAGAAGATGCTGAAGTTATTTAGTTCATTCGTAAAAATTTCAGCAACTAAATAAGCTGAAATTTTGTCCTGGATTAATTAGTTTTGTCATAAAGCTTTTTCAAAAATTTCAACAGAAGGTGCTGAAGTTATTTAGTTTATTTGTAAAAACTTCAGCACTAAATAAGCTGAAGTTTTGTCCTTCATTAATTAGTTTTGTCATAAAGCTTTTTAAAAAACTTCAGCAGAAGATGCTGAAGTTATTTAGTTCATTTGTAAAAACTTCAGCACACAGGTATCAGGAAGGCGGCGCCTGAAGTTGTAAAAATTAGGGTATAAGTTAAATAATTTTAAAAATATGGATATAGGTTAAATGGGGGCGACAAAATAGGGCGTCCCGCACAATTTTTACTGTTTCGTCTGCTTTATCATTGGGTCGTCTTTGCGTGATACCCACAGTTAATTGATGTATATTTTTACTAAATTTAAAAAATTAATTTAAAATTAATAATTAGTATTATGGATATAACATAAAAAAGAGATTATTTTCTATTAATCTGCTAAAAATAACAAGTAAAAGTGAAAATTCATTTTTAGAATGCAGGACAAGAAAAATGGCAAGGTCACCGTATATGTTAATAAGCTTTCCCTGCATACAAATTATCTTGAAAACTAAAGCTCTATGGTTTGCTTGACTTTGGCCTCCTTAGCCCTCATATAGCTTTCTTTAGCCGCATGCAGTGTGTGCGAGTAAGGGTGCCGGGCCTGAACTTGGGACCCTCATGAATGAGAGTTGCCTGCTCCAAACACCATACGCCGATCCAAAATTTAATATGCTAAGGGATTATTGTTGTACTTCAGTGCTCCCTAACTAACAATGCTCGATTATCTTTGCCCAAATATCCAATAAACTACTATACAGTAATATTAGAGATAATGTAGCATGCTGCAAGAGGATCACAAGAGAAGTGTATAAGGTAAGAATCAGGCTCATGATACACTCCAGCCTCCATTAGGGTAAAACGGGCTCAAAGATGATCTAGAAGGATCGAGTTCGAAGTAAAGGTCTTATCGAGTCAGCATCCGGGGGCACGTTATCTGCCGTCGACAATATCGGGGTCATGAGTCGAGATCGATCCAAATCCTGGATGACTTCAGGTAATCGAACACGATCAACAGAAGGACGTAATATTCGCGACCGGCCGAATATCAAGGCGTGGATCTCGGCACGTATCGATGAAGAACCGACAATCAGTTAAACAGAGGATTTTTTTATCTTTTACAGAGTTGTACTTAGAGTAGGATTCCCCTACTATGTAAAGGGGGGTCTGATAATTCATTAGAGACATTGTAACACGCATTCCAAAGAAATATATTACTCCCTCCATTTCAATTTATGTGAATACATTTGACTGAGCACAAAACTCAAGAAAAGAGAGAAAACTTTTGAACTTGTAGTGTAAAATGAGGTACATATAATTTGTGTGGCTATAAATCATTGCATAAAGGTAAATGGTTTCCAAATAGGGAAATGAGTCATTCTTTTTTACCCGGACTAAAAAAGAAATAGATTCACGTAAATTGTAACGGAGGGAGTACTATCTTTACTGTTACTGTAAGCTTTTTCTCTCGTTCATCAAAGTTGTCCATTGTAAGCCCGGATCGAGGGTGAATGCTTCACTAATAGCCCGTTTGGCCAAGCTTCTAAAATCAGCTTATTTTGAGAAGTGCTTTTTTCAGAAGAACTTTTTTAAAAAGTACTTTTGGTGAGAAGCAGTTTGTGTTTGACTATTTAATTTAAAAAGCACTTTTAAGCAGTAATTAGTGTTTGGTCAAGCTTTTGAAAACTGCTTCTAAGTGTATTTTTCTCAAAAGTGCTTTTGGAGAAGCTACTTTTTTCTGCTTCTCCAAAATTGTTTCTGCTTCTCCTCAAAAGCACTTTTTTTCCTTTTAGAAGTTTGGCCAAACACCTCAATTTTTAGCCAAAAGTGCTTTAGGCCAAAAAAGCACTTTTGGCCCAAAAAAAACTTGGCCAAACAGGCTATAAGGCTGGAATCATACTCCTAGCGTGGTTTGAATTTACTGTATCTTTACTTGTCCATTCTAGCTTATTTTATTATTAAATTAATCCGCCTATTTTTAAAATTACTTACAAATCTAATTATTATCTGATTTTGAGGATAAACAGGTATGTTCATTTCATATAAGAGGACAAGTTTATATAAAGTAAATACTGCCCAAAAATAACTCGCCAATACATGGATATCAAGAATGATTACACAAACGATAACAAATATAATAATAAACAACTCATTTTATTCTATTATTTATTAGCACCTTTGTATTTAAATTGGACTAGTCTTTATCAATATACTTAATATGAAACCTGTAATGCTAGATAATAATGAGCATAGCCCATGCATCTACAATTAAACCGGACATTGGCAAGTAACCTACCTTTTAGATATTTTAACTACTAAGTATATATTTATTTCAATAGCATTAGCCAAGTTACATCAATTAGTTCTCCATATACATAGCTAATCCATTTACAATTAAAATGGACGTTATTGTCATGTTAATTCAAAATTAAAGGTTGAGATTTATATATATAGGGGATGAAAGAGCGCACAAAAGCCAAATTGAGCGAGTCCGACAAACACAATTGTCTTGTCTCGTTTGGCAATCTATTATATTGTCATAAGAAAGAATATATATGCAATGATGTTTTTTTATTGACGAAAGGGGATTCGACATGCTCTCCGTTGTGGAATTATTAGGTGGAATATATATTATATGAAAAAAAAGTCTACCCGTTGAAGAAACAAAATAAAACAAACATAACTAAAGAGAAATTTTAAACTATATATACTACTCCACAAACTTCACATTTTATAATTAAGGAGAGTCAATAATTGAAAAATATACAAATATTTTGCTTCTACTTTATTTACACAATAGAGTATAATTTTTAGGGATTTTTATACAAATAAATTCATTGTTTAATTTTTCTAACCGAAGACTTCGTTTTTCTCGGACTCCGGATCAAGGTTTGCTCTTATTATAATGGTGCTTTTGGGGGGCTCGCATGCAGGAAGAAGTTTGAGCTTGATGTAAATGGTTGAAATATCGTCTGCTTTACATGATTATCAATTAAATAAAAAATTATTTTATGTACCAATCCTTAAATCTCTGACAACTAGTGGAGTGGCAGTTATACATAAATTATGCATTGATTATTCATAACTATACATATATTACATGAATTATACTTATATTATACATTTGCTTGCTAACTGTTTTATTAGTTTAAACAATTGGATGGATCAGATGATTAGTTAGGTTAATTATTCTAATTTTTCAGCAAAAATAATTCCCTTCATTGGACATAACTCCGCTCCTAACGGTAGTAAATATTAATTTAAGAAGCTTTAGAATGAAAAGTATGATACCTACATAATTAGGGAAAGAAAATGACAAGATACTTTTTACACAGCTATCATTCTGTATAAACTTATGACTTCACCTCAGCCAGACAACTTAAATATGGCAGCAGGGATGGAGGGAGAGTATAACTTACGAGTTTAGTCGAACTTAGTAGTTTTCATTTAATATTATTTATTTATTTTAAGAAATTTATTAAACATATATAAATTATTAATTTAAAATTAAATAATTTAAAATATTTAAAATTCCGAAAATATAAATTTTAAATTCAAGCTCCGCCTCCAACCATAGTGGTCTTGTAATTTGCAGACTCTCTCATTGAAAAAAGACAAAGCCACTGATTTGACTGCGGCCGCAGAGATCCAATTCCAATATACCCACTTGCCCTATTTGCCTGCGTATACACTGTGTTCATTGTTTCTTCTTCCGCTTTTTGCTACTTGGTGCTGCTTTTCTCTACAACTTGGCCTTTGTTTTCTTCCTCATATTAGCATTTACCTCCTTTAACTGGCAACGGCGATGAGCAGAAAATAAATGCAAGTATTATCCTTGGAAAGAGCACTGTTTGTACAGTGGTGCTGTTTTTTCTTCTTTTCTTATTTTTTAAAATTCTGATTGGATTTCTTGAGCAGCTTCTAGAGTTGTGGACTAAAGCGGGATTATTTAAGTTGAAAGGTTGTTAGTCCGATCGGTGATAATTATTTGCAGTTTTTCTTAATCGATCAACGATAAAGAAAATCTGCACAAATGGTGGACTGCAACTAAGTGGATCCGATCAGGTCGAAATATGGAGTTGAGGTCATTAGAGTCATTAAACATGTACATTTCAGCATTTGAAGAACCCTAATTCACCTCTGGTAAAACTCTATGTATATTGATTTTTGACCATATTGACGACGATTCATCAAAAGCTGGTACATAGTCTATATACAACTGTTTTTAGTCATTTTCACTGCCAATCATTGTGGTTGCAATATACAGAATATTTCTTTATAATAGTAGATGGATTTTAATTATACTTTGGGACTGGGGGGTGGTGATTCAAAGGAGGCATCTGACAGTGATGCTGGTGGAAGCTCCGGTGGCGGCGGAGCAGCGGGGACTTCGAACCGCCGTCCTCGAGGTCGTCCACCTGGATCCAAAAATAAGCCAAAGCCTCCGATTATTGTTACAAGAGACACCCCTAATGCACTCCGATCTCACGTGCTTGAAGTTTCTGCGGGTGCAGATGTAATGGAAAGTGTGTCCAATTACGCTAGGCGTAGAGGGAGAGGTGTTTGTATTCTCAGTGGTAGCGGAACAGTCAACAACGTCAACATCCGTCAACCAGCAGCTTCCCCTGCTGGGAGTACTGTAGTTACACTTCATGGCCGTTTTGAGATACTTTCACTATCTGGGACTATTCTTCCTCCGCCGGCACCGCCCGGGTCGAGTGGACTCTCTATATTTTTGTCAGGTGGACAAGGCCAAGTTGTTGGAGGATCTATCGTTGGGCCTTTGATGGCATCAGGTCCTGTTGTATTGATGGCTGCCTCCTTTGCTAATGCGGTGTTTGAACGGCTGCCGTTGGAGGAAGAGGAGGGGGCTGCCGGTGCTGGTGCTGCTACTGCTGCTACACAGGTACTGTTATAGCAGGTTGTTTGACTTATTTTTCAGGTAATTAGTTCCATTTATTATGGATTATTACTTGTAAATATAAATGATTTAATAATGTAAAATTCAGGTATGTAGAATTTGAAGTCTTATATATATAGATACTAGGTGCATGTTTGGTTTTATCCATATGGCTTTTAGGATATCTTGTGCATGAATTTCATGTTATTTGTTTCGATAAGTCAAACTTTTCAATAACATCATCGTTACAATCACATTTGTTTCGATATTTTTTGTTTGTTAAGTGAAGTGTTGTTATAGGGGATATATAAAGGGGCGGAGATACATAGCTCAAAGGGTGGTCAACTGATCATCCTTCGTCGAAAAATTACACGGTATATATAGGTAAAATATTAAATTTTAATGGTATAACACCGTTTATCGGCAATTTTTTTTTACTTATTTCAAGCTTGAACACCCTAAATGAAATTCCTGATATATATATATATATATATATATATATATATAACATAACATAAAAATCGATTCTGAAAAAAATATGATTTTTATAGTGAATTGTTTTATACTAGTATTTGCTTTGTGTATTTTTATGTGATCAGTTTCATAGTGTCAAAGTATATATTTTGTAGATATAAGTCTAAATAAAGTCTCTTTTTGACGCAGGATAACACCCCCTTGTAGTGTTAATAATGTAAGAATGAAGTTTGCTTCATATTAAACAGGTACATGAACAGCCAGCTGCATCACAGTCATCAGGAGTAACCGGTGGTGGAGAGGGTGGACATCTAGTTGGAACTGGCGCCGAAGGTGGTGGTGGTACTGGTGCAGGAGGAGGTATGTCGTTTGGGAATGCACCACATAGTAATTACTCATTCTCACCTGAGTTGCTTGGATGGAGTGGTAATGCTGCACCTGCAAGTGGAAGGCCCCCGTTTTAGTATATGAATATTTGCATTAGTTGCACACAATGATGAGAGAATTAATTAACCTAATTAGTATCCGGATGATTTTCAAGAGTGTTACTCATTACATAGATTTCATATGATTATCTCAAAATGCTTGAAGAGTCGATGATGGTGATCATCTGAGTTGCATAGTTGTGGTTCACAAGTACAATTTCCGTTCCATAAACAGTACAAGCAGAAACAGCAAGCTAGAGGCCATTATATGTGGAAGTTGTGAGGAGAGATTTGCAATTGAAAATTTGAAGGTCGCTAAATTTGTATTGAAAATTGAAAGGATGCGTGATACTTGAGCATTGAAATGAGCATTATTCCCAGAAATTGATCTCAGAGGTGAGTAGCTAAGCTTGCATTTTTTGTACATAGTGTTTGTACAAGTATAGGTCACTATGATTGCATTCGGGTAGGCTGCCTACGTTACACTCCATTGCGGTGTGGCTCTTCCCCGAATCCTGTGTAAACACGGGATGTGTCGCGCACCCGGCTGTCCTTTAGTGTTTGTACAAGTACAGCACGTAACACTGAGCATCTTGGCTATCTTATCTTGTGCCATTTACCATTGATTTCTTTATCTATTACAGTATTACTTTGCTTATTAGCTTTGTTTTGTTGTAATCTTAGCTAACTAGGTAAGCGTTAATGCTGCACATTACTACTACAAGATATATTGCAGTCTCAACTTCTTTTATTTACATATTTTGTTTCTCGTTTGATTCTACCATTTGTGAGTATACCTCTTTGTTCTTGAACAAGATCTGAAGATGTGTGTTATTTGCCGCGATCATCCATTTTCATTAGTCACAAAGTGTGAAGGCAATAGGCTATCATGTTGTACCTTTTGTGCTTGGATTGGTTCTCAATCAAATTAACAAAAGTTTTGAAAAAGAGACCAATAAAAAGAAAACACTCCTACAGTCCGACTGCTGATTTAGAAATACGGAATACGGCCAAAAATGTCCTTGAACTATTTGAAATAGCTTAATAATATCCTCTAGTTATTTTTGGTACCAAAAATATCACTGTCGTCTATGTTTTGAACTACAAATGCCCTTAAACCGTTAGTCTTGCTATTGAAGCTCACATAGTAGTCCACTAGGTTAGATTTGCTTACATGGCCATCCACCTAAGCAATCCAGCATGGCAAAATTATTTTTTCGATAAAATTATTTTTCTGTGAATTTTTATTATAATATAGTAATATTTTCAGCAAACATATATAGTTTTCTCTTGGAAGGCCATTTTTACACTGTCGTGTCGCGCCCTGCTGCGCGGTAGTGTAAATTTCTCAGAGTAAACTTATTTCATCTTCTTTTGACATCCAGACTTGGTACACGACCGTCGAACATGATCCCGACTTAATTTATTGGGCTTTTATTCAGACTTCAAAGCTCCAAATTGATCGATTTAGCTCCAAATTAACATTTAAACTCGAAATTACTTCCTGCAAGGCATAAAACACGTACTAAGTGTAATTCACTATCATTTAAGCTCAAACACACGTAAAATGCAGTAATTAGAGTGCAATACTATGACTAAAACACGAGTTTCTAGCCTAGCATCAACATCCCAAATTTGCGTGTGCTATAGCCTACTCCTTCTCCGTGGGCCCGGGCCCCTGGACCCAGATAGGCTAATATTTTTCTGGGACGTCAAATATGACCTAAGGAACCATTGTCACAGTCCCGCCATGACCAAATTATATTTTATGGCATTTTACGGCCATAAAACTAGAAATCCGCTAGAGTCCCAAATTTTTGTGTGCTATAGCCCACGCCTTCTGCGTGGGCCCGGTCCCCCGGACCCGGATCGCCTAATATTTTTTCGGGACGTCAAATACGACCTATGGAACCATTGTCACAGTCCCTCCATGACCAAATTATAATTTTTGACATTTTACGGCCATAAAATTAGAAATTCGCCCGAGTCCCAAATTTGCGTCTATTATAGCCCACTCCTTCTTCGTGGGCCCGGGTCCTCGGACCCGGATTGCCTAATATTTTTCCGGGACGTCAAATACGACCTAAGGAACTATTGTCACAGTCCCGCCATGACCAAATTATATTTTTTGGCATTTTACGGCTATAAAACTAGAAATTTGCCCGTGTCCCAAATTTTCGTGTGCTATAGCCCACGCCTTCTGCGTGGGCCCGGTCCCCCGGATCGCCTAATATTTTTTCGGGACGTCAAATACGACCCTAGGAACCATTTTCACAATCTCGCCATAACCAAATTATATTTTTTGGCATTTTACGGCTATAAAACTAGAAATACGCCTGTGTGCCAAATTTTCGTGTGCTATAGCCCACGACTTCTCAATGGGCCCGAGTACCCGGACCCGGATCGCCTAATATTTTTTCAGGACATCAAATACGACCTAAGGAACCATTGTCATAGTCCCGCCATGACCAAATTATATTTTTTGGCATTTTACGGCCATAAAACTAGAAATTTGCCCGTGTCCCAAATTTTCGTGTGCTATAGCCCACGCCTTCTGCGTGGGTCCGATCCCCCGGACCCGTATCGCCTAATATTTTTTCGGGACGTCAAATACGACCTAAGGAACCATTTTCAAGGTCTCGTCATGACTAAATTATCTATTTTGACATTTTACGGCTATAAAACTAGAAATTCGCCCGTGTCCCAAATTTTCGTGTGCTATAGCCCACGACTTCTCAATGGGCCCGGGCCCCGGACCCGGATCACCTAATATTTTTTCAGGACATCAAATACGACCTAAGGAACCATTGTCACAGTCCCGCCATGACCAAATTATACTTTTTGGCATTTTACGGCCATAAAACTAGAAATCTGCCCGAGTCCCAAATTTGCTTGTGCTATAGCCCACTCCTTCTCCGTGGGCCCGGGCCCTCGGACCTAGATCGGCTAATATTTTTTCGGGACGTCAAATACGACCTAAGGAACCGTTGTCACAGTCCCACCATGACTAAATTATATTTTTTGGCATTTTACGGCTATAAAACTAGAAATCTGCTTGTGTCCCAAATTTTCGTGTGCTATAGCCCACGCCTTCTGCGTGGGCCCGGATCGCCTAATATTTTTTCGGGACGTCAAATACGACCTAAGGAACCATTTTCACAGTCTCGCCATAACCAAATTATATTTTTTGGCATTTTACGGCTATAAAACTAGAAATTCGCCCGTGTCCCAAATTTTCGTGTGCTATAGCCAATGACTTCTCAATGGGCCCGGGCCCCCGGACCTGGATCGCCAAATATTTTTTCAGGACATCAAATACGACCTAAGGAACCATTGTCACAGTCCCGCCATGACCAAATTCTATTTTTTGGCATTTTACGGCCATAAAATTAGAAATCTGCCCGTGTCCCAAATATTGGTGTGTTATAGCCCACGCCTTCTACGTGGGCCCGGTACCCCGGACCCGGATCACCTAATATTTTTTCAGGACATCAAATACGACCTAAGGAACCATTGTCACAGTCCCGCCATGACCAAATTCTATTTTTTGGCATTTTACGGCCATAAAATTAGAAATCTGCCCGTGTCCCAAATATTGGTGTGTTATAGCCCACGCCTTCTGCGTGGGCCCGGTACCCCGGACCCGGATCACCTAATATTTTTTCGGGACGTCAAATACGACCTAAGGAACTATTTTCATAGTCTCTCCATGATCAAATTATATTTTTTGGCATTTTACGGGTATAAAACTAGAAATCTGCCTGTGTCTCAAATTTTCGTGTGCTATACCCCACGACTTCTCGATGGGCCCGGGCCCCCGGATCCGGATCGCCTAATATTTTTTCAGGACATCAAATACGACCTAAGGAACCATTGTCACAGTCCCGCCATGACCAAATTATATTTTTTGGCATCTTACGGCTATAAAACTAGAAATCTGCCCGTGTCCCAAATTTTCGTGTGCTATAGCCCACGCCTTTTGCGTGGGCCCGGTCCCCCGGACCCGGATCGCCTAATATTTTTCCGGGACATCAAATATGACCTAAGGAACCATTTTCACAGTCTCTCCATGACCAAATTATATTTTTTGGCATTCTACGGTTATAGAACTAGAAATCCGCCCATGTCCCAAATTTGCGTGTGCTATAGCCCACTCCTTTTCCGTGGGCCCGGGCCCTCGGACCCATATCGGCTAATATTTTTTCGGGATTTCAAATACGACCTAAGGAACCATTATCACAGTCCCGCCATGACCAAATTATATTTTTTGGCATTTTACGGCTATAAACTAGAAATCTGCCTGTGTCCCAAATTTTCGTGTGCTATAGCCCACGCCTTCTGCGTGGGCCCGGTCCCCCGGATCCGGATCGCCTAATATTTTTTCAGGATGTCAAATACGACCTAAGGAACCATTTTCACAGTCTCGCCATGACCAAATTATATTTTTTGGCGTTTTACGGCTATAAAACTAGAAATCCGCCCGTGTCCCAAATTTTCGTGTGCTATAGCCCACGACTTCTCAATGCCCGGGCCCATATCGTCTAATATTTTTTTAGGACATCAAATACGACCTAAGAAACCATTGTCACAGTGCCGCCATGACCAAATTATATTTTTTGGCATTTTACGGCCATAAAACTAGAAATCCGCCGGAATCCCAAATTTTCATGTGCTATAGCCCACATTAAACAACACTTCACCTATGGATGACCTTTTCATCAAACAACCTCCCTAACACATCATTCCAAGAATATTTAAAGTAGATTGAGCACCATATCATAACATCCCCGCCTCAAGACTCGACTCAAAAGTATCAAACATTCTTCATAACCTGCTCACTTACTCTAGCACATAGGTCAAAGACATTACCTTACCTTGGCAAATCTTGTACCCTCACGCAAACAATAGAGAATAGTTCCACTCACAATATGGTTCAAGAACAATTAGAAACTCAAGATAGAAAGAATTAACTCACTGTCAGAATCAAAATTCATGTGCAACAGAAGACATACCATAGGTTTGCCTGTAGCGTATTACTTTATTAATCGAGCTCATTCAGTCAAAGATCAAGTAAGACTTTAATTGGTTGTAATGTAAGATGCGAGACGGGTAGGATACATATAGATATAGTGGCTACACTATCACGACCCAAATTCCAAACCTTAGTGATCGTGATGGCGCCTAACACCACGATTGTTAGGCAAGCCAATGTTAGAAACCGAATAATTTATTTCCTTAATTAATTACTTAAGCATAAATAAATAAATTCCAAATGAACTTAATTAGAATAATTCCCAACAACAATAAGATAAAATAATAATAATAATAACCAACTAATTAAAACGAACCACGAACAAATTATATAAATAACTCTAAGACTACCCCAGGGTCTGGTGTCACAATCCACGAACTACTAAAGAATACTACAAATAATGGCTGAAAGAAGTAGTGTAAATGTTCTGAATAATATAAAACAGTGTATGTAAAAAGATAGGAGAAGACTCTTGGAATCTGCGAATACCGGCAGATGTACCTCGTGTCTCCAAATGAATCGGTGGTCGTCCTGAATTCCTCTACTGCTAACTAGTACCTGGATCTGTGCAAAAGAGCACAGAGTGTAGTATTAGTACAACCGACTCCATGTACTGAGTAAGTGTCGAGCCTAACCTCGGCGAAGTAGTGACGAGGCTAAGGCGGGGCTTCAACAATATAATCGATAACAACAATAATTAATAAAGCCCGAAAAAAATCTAAACAAATAGATAAATAAGTTCTGCAACAAAATAAAATAACTCAGCTATAACCAATTCTCAAATAACTCTTCAAAGTTCCAAACTTTAACTTTGAATAAAAATAGTGCTAAAATATTTAAAGAGTAGTAAAATTGACATTTTATCTTTTCAAAACTTTTATTTTCTTTTTCTTTAGAAATCAGTAAAATATAAATGTCCTCCCTTATCGCTCCTTGTTGCGGCGTGCAACCCGCTCCCACCAGACATATCATATCAATTTATTTATAAGTTTCACAATTTAGGCCAAGCCTTTCACAATATTTTTGTCTCCACAATTACAAATAATAAAGTGCATTTTTCTCATAACTTCATCAATATCATCTCAACCATGAAACCAACAGGAATATCAAATATAAATATTTATTTCGTAAAAACAATGCCAAACCTCTCAACCATTTTTATATCACAAGGAAACCAACTCAAACAATTAATACTCTTTCCAAATAGTCACAACAATATCTAACAACAAATCAACAAGGCCAAATAGTCATAGAAACAATAACGAACATATAACAATTAAGACAATAATCAAATAAGTGGGGAACAGGAAATGGGATCATGTTTAACAATCAATTTGGGTGGTGCATAGATACTCGTCACCACACCTATACACCACACACATGCATTTCACATAACAAACAAGTGGGTTATGCCCGACTTTAATTGGAGAAGAAAGGGTTCTGTCAGGTTTTAATTCGTTTTTATATTAGCTGGGCGGGGGCCCTATGCGATCGCGGGTAATGGTATGCGATCGCATAGGGTAAGGGGAATTTGGGCAATGCCTTCGCATGGGGAGGGGTGCGATCGCACAGTGTATTGACCTCCCCTTCCCCAGGCCTGATTTAACTCAGTGCGGTCGCATAGCTGTAGGTGCGTTCGCACAATGGAGCCTGGGCGAAGCTATGCGATCGCACTCGTGGGATTGCGATCGCACTCGTGGGATTGCGTTCGCACAATGCAACCAACAGGGGCCTCAAATTTTCCTCTATGCGATCGCGTACCTTGCTATGCGATCGCGTAGAACAAAATACCTGGACACCAGAAAATTGAAAATCAGCGGTTCATTTAAAGTGAAAAACACCTCGTGGCCTATCCGAAACTCACCCGAGCCCTCGGGGCTCTAAACAAATCATGCACGCAAGTCTACAAATACCATACGAACTTGCTCGTGCGATAAAATCATGCAAATAACCTGTAAATCTATGAATTAAACCTCAAAACTCATCGTTTTCAACAAAAACTCTTAAAGTTCATAATTTCTCAACCGGATGTCCGAATCACATCAAACAAACTCCGTTTATCATCAAATTTCAAAGTTAACCTTTAAATATCATAACAAAGTTGTACCGGACTCCAGAACCAAAATACGGACTCGATACCAATGATTTTTAGCATTGTTTCTTTTCTTTAATTCACAAAAATTCAGCAAAACAATTTCTTTCAAAAAAAATTGATTTCTAAGGCTTGGGACCTCGGAATTCATTTCCGGGCACACGCCCGAGTCCCATATTTTACTGCGAGCCTCCGGGAATCGTCGGAACACGGATCCGGGTCCATTTACTCAAAATATTGGCCAAAGTCAACTTTTATCAAATTTAAATTTTAAAAATCACTATTTCTCATATTTTCACATAAAAGCTTTTCGGTTTCACGCCCGGACTGCGCACGCAAATCGAGGTATTTAAATTTTGTCTTTTTATGGCTATTAAGCATGGAACAAAGTCTAATTTTATAAAACGACCCCTTAGGTCATCACATACACCTCCCTAAGTACTTTAATACATACACTTCAACATTTAAAACCACATACTTATGTCAAACCATAACTCCACCTTCACATTAATATACATTAACTTCCTACTTCTTTAAGCACAACTACATGAGTAACCCCTTCTCAAGGAATATTTTTCTACAATACAACTTTTTTTTTCTTTCTTTTTCAATTCAAGTGGCTTTTATTTTTTCGAAACATTGCACCTTTCTATATATTTCAGTAGTTCCACTCAAAATCCAAACCAAACTCCACTTTAATTTTTACAAAGTTCAAAACAATTCAAGTGCTCATGATAGGTGAAAAGGTTCAAATAGATGGTTAATTCAAACAATTGGGTAAGACTTGTAATGTGGTTGCCAAAGAAACAGGATTACAGGCTCGAAAGGGTTAACTAAGATACATAACAATTAGGCGGGTAAAACATATAATTGGTTCAACAAAGAAATCCCTATATCACTTTCAAGACTGGACAAAACTACTATTTTGCTTTGCAAACACACGGGACAAGTTCTAGATATCAAATGTAATGCACAGAATATCACAAAAACCTCACCCACACATGGGCACATAACTCACTTAGGATTAGATCTTTCCCGACTCTCTAGTCAGAGTAGTTAAGCAAAGTTATAATCACACAATTTAAGGCACTTATTTAAGAGTCAAGAATTAAGCATAGGTGTCACAACTAAGGCACTTACCACCCTCAAGGCATATGCAGACAAGGAAAATTGATTCTTTAAATTAGCACTCTGGCTCAAAATTCTTATTCCTATAAAATAAAAGATTTAACTACATCCAGTTCAAGCAAACCCTTGAAAAAGAACCGCGGTACAAAGAAAAATCAAGGGAGAATTGTTACACTACCTAAAAATAAAAAGGAAATATATATATATAATACTTAAAATAAAAGACATATTTTTTTGGATTTTTCAAAAAATAAATTCTCTCTTTTTTCATATCTTTCGACTTCATCTCCCTTAAGAAACCAGTCGACGAAAGCCATTGCGGGATGAGTCGAAACTAAACATTTAATTAATAACTATTATAGGTCGATAGAATTTAGACTTATAGTTTACAAACCATATTGTCTACGAAAGCAAGAAACAAATCAAACAACGCCTTTTTGCATATCTTTCGACTTCATCTCCCTCAAAAAACAAATCGACAAAATCCATCGTCGAGAAGAGTCGAATCTAAACATTTAATTACTAACTATTTGTCACGACCCCAAATCCTAACAGGTCGTGATGGCGCCTATCGTGGAATTAGGCTAGC
>MDKH01225323.1:0-11919 GCA_005239495.1 Nicotiana undulata
AAGACGCGAACGTGGAGCACTGGACAGTGCTTCTACGCGAACGCGTCCCCAGGGGTGCGAACGTGTAGTGTTTTGCTGGGGTCTGGGGGGGCTGGGTAGTTTGTTCTTCGCGAACGCGACCCTATGCTCGCGAACGCGTAGGCCAGTAGGGTCAAACCTACGCGAACGCGGCCAAGGACTCGCGAATGCGTAGGTCAGGTTAGTCAACCCTTCGCGAACGCGGCTAGGGGCCCGCGAACGCGAAGGGTATTTTTTGCCTAGTTATTAAAATACCCCAAAATAGTATACCATACGGGATTTTTCACAATTTTCACTTCATTCTTCTTCTCCAAGCCCCATTGAAGACCTCCAAGCCATTTTCTCCTCCATAACCATTTGGGTAAGTGTTCCTAACACCAATTTCTTCCATTTTCCTTCCCTAATCACTAGAACCTAGGCCTAAAATCATGAAAACAAGGTAGGAATTAGGGGTTTTTGGGTAGAGTTAGGTTTATGGAATTTTTGGGAATTCAACCTCAATTTGGGGTCGAATCTTGAAACAAATTATATATTCTAACTCGTGGGGTTATGGGTGATCGGGTTTTGTCCGAACCTCGAGTTTGGACCAAGCGGGCCAGGGGTCGAATTTTAGTATTTTTGGAAGAATGATAGAAAATGTATAATTAGGCCTTGGGGATTGAGTTATTGAATAATTATTGATGTTATTAAGTCAATTATGTCTAGATATTATTATTTCAGAGTTGGATTCGAAAGGCAAGGCTGTGATTGAGGCTTGACTTGCATTTTCGGAGCCGAGGTAAGTGTTTGGCCTAACCTTAGCTTGAGGGATTAGGTATAGAATCTTATTTTCTATGTTGCAGTCAAGCATGCCCGTGAGTCAATTCTGATGAATCATACTGTGTTCTTAATATTCTCTGTACTATGAGTAATTGGTGATTTAGAAGTGATACCTTGATGTTGTTCCATGATATGGGGAGTTATTGTGTTATTTGTTTCGGTGGAGGATTTTATTGTCGAAATTGCATTTCTGATACGAGGTTGGTTATAGCTGAGTCCCTTGCCGGGACGATAGAATTTTATTGAGTATTTCCATACACTTGAGGCTTCTTATTGTTGACTTTCACATTATAATGTTGCTTTTATATTATTTATCGCACGACGGGACATGCCGTGCTTATTGTTTATTATTTATTACACGAGGGGACATGCCGTGTTGATCGTTTATTATTTATCACACGAGGGGACATGCCGTGCTGATTGCTTGTTATTTATCACACGAGGGGACATGCCGTGTTGATCATTGATTGTTTATTGCCCGAAGGGACATTCCGTGCCGAGTGTTGCTATTATGCACGAGGGGACATGCCGTGCCGAGAGATTGTGAGATTATGCACAAGGGGACATGTCGTGCTTTTATCTGTTCATTATCTGTCCTGAGACGTTTTATTCCTGCCTTATTATTTTTACACTCCAGTTATTACTCTGTTCTACTGTTCTAGCATTTTGTTTCCCCTATTACCCCCTGCATGTTCTCCCCGTATCTGTTTTACTTGCCTATTTCCGTCAATATTTTCCTGTTATTTTATAGAGCTGCACAGGTACATATACTGTTGTCGATTTTAGCCTCGTCACTACTTCGCCGAGGTTAGGCTCGTCACTTACTCAGTTCATGGGGTCGGTTGTACTGATGCTACACCTGCACTTCTTTATGTGGTGCAGACTACGCAGCCGGACCCAGTGGACACTTACGGAGGGAGCATTCCATCAGTTCATTCAGGAGACATCGAGGTAGACCCGCAGACGTTCGTGGGCCTTGGCGTCACCTTTTACCCTTCACTTTCAGCTCTGTCTTATCTTATAGTTCAAAGACAGTCATATGTACTTATTGTCAGACCTTTGTTGTAGTAATCTCTTAGACAGTTCGTGAGTATGTGACACCAGTTATGGGATTTGTATATGGGTTTTATTTTGGAGTTGTTATATTATTTTTGGTAATTTGTTAACCTTCATATTGTTTACCATCGATGCCTTAGTTACCTTGTTCGTGTTTGTTGTTAATGAATTTTATCTAGTTCAAACGTTGGCTTTTCTAGCGGGTTCAACGTTAGACGCAGTCATGGCCGAAGGTGGGATTTCGGGTCGTGACATTTTGTTATTTGTTTGATGGCCATTTATATAAATTGACTGTTCAAACAAACATTCTCAAAAAGAAAAAAAATTGAATATTGACAGATTTTTGTGATGTTTATTTCTCCAACATGTGGGTTTACTTCATTATATATGTAAGTGAGCTTTTATTGAATTTTTAAGCTTTTGTGTGTTATATGGATAAACATAGACGTGTACCATATATATTATATTTATTTTAAAAGAAATTTGATTTATTCTATTCCAGCTATAGTGTTTTAAAGAAGTATAATTATCGAGTTTCAAATGTAACGACCTGGTCTGTCATTACGTAGAACCTGCATTATAATTTCTGTTATTGACTTGTTATAGGTTGGTTATACTGTTATTGATGTGTTAGAGTTGGTAGACTTGAAATCGGAATGGTTGTAGTGAGAGTTTAGTCACTTAGTCTTTAAAGATAGCCTTAAAGTTGGAAAAGTCAACTGAGAGTTGACTTATTGGTAAACGACCTCGGAATGCTGATTTTATGGCTCGGATAGCTTCGTTAGGTGATTTGGGACTTAGGAGTGTGTTCAGAATATTTTTGTGATGTCCGGTGTAGAATTAGGCTTGAATTGGCGAAAGTTAGTTTTGGTGATTCTCGGTCGGCAGCGGAAAATAGGCTATCGGGGTCGGAATGAAATTCTGATAGTTGGAACAGGTTCGTAATGTCATTTTGGATATGTCTGCAAAATTTCAGGTCAATCGGAGTTGTTTTGAATTATTTCTGTATCGTTGGTGGATTTTAGAAATTTCAAAGTTCTTAGGCTTGAATCTGAGGTGATTTTGGTGTTTTGATGTTATTTTTAGTGTTTTGAGAGTACAATTAAGTTTTAATGACCATTTATGACGTGTTAGTATAATTGGTTGAGGTCCCGAGGGGTTCATGATTGATTTCGGGTGGTTAACGGACACTTTGGCCTTAAGGAAAATAGTTGTTTTGTTGGTGTTTTGACAGCTGAAGGTCCTTCATCGCGATCGCGTAGGTGAAGGTGCGATCGCGTAGAGTAATCTGAGGGTCAGGGGAAATTGTGCATCGCGATTGCAGAATCAAGAGTGCGATCGCGTAGGTTTGGAGGTATGAGCAGTGCGATCGCGTGTGTGTGAGTGTGATCGCGTAGAAGGAAAAGAGGGCGCGTGAGTTTGGACGGTTGGCCATCGCGACCGCGTGAGGTCGTGTGCGATCGCAGTGATCTGGGAAGCAGAGATTCGTGATCGCGTGGGCTAAGTCGCGATCGCGGAGAGTGATTTTGGAAGCTGGGGAAAATGTCCTTCGCGATCGCGTGAGTACTTCCGCGAACGCAGTGCATTAATAACTGGGCAGTATAAAAAGAAACCCTCCGCGATCATTAACCTTTTTTACACCATTTATGAACGGGAAGAAGCTTTTGAGGCGAATTTGAAGTGAGGAAATCAGTGTTCTTCATAGAGGTAAGTATTTTGGACCTTAAAACTTGATTATAGGTGATTAAGGAACATAATCTCAGTGTTTAATTCATGAAAATCAGTAGAAAAAGATGGGGTTAGGCCTTGAGATTATGAGACCTTTAGGGGTCGATTTGAGGGGTCAAACAAACTTCGATTTTTGCGTTCTTTATATGTACGGACTCGTGAGATGACGAAGAACATTTTGGTATAAAAATTTATGAGTTCCGAGACGCGGGTTCGGGGGTCGGGTTTTAGCAAATATCGGGTTTTGAGCTAAAACTGATATTTTTCAATTGGAATTAATTCCTTAAGCATAATTTGATGATAAAAATCTGAACTTGGTAGATTTGGAGCACTCAGGAGTTGATTCGAGAGGCAAGCGTATTGCGGAATAGTTTCCGGGCTAGTTTGAGGTAAGTAATGTCTTTAAATCCTGTCCTGAGGGTATGAAACCCCGGACTTTGCACCCTTTCACGAGTTTTGAATTTCACAAATCGGGAATTTGGGAATATATCCCTTTTTAGGAAACTATTGAGTTGCGAAACGGCTTTTTAAAGCTTATTTCCAATAGTACTATTATGATTTGATATACTTGGTTGTAAGCCATGTTTGGGGCCTAGTGTCGATCTGTTTTAACCCATTGGGGGCTGTTTTGGTGATATTCTCACTATTTTGAAACTATGATTTTCACTCCGTCTTTCTTGTGAAATTGTTGACACTCATATTTGATGATATTACTATTTCTTGAAATGAAATACTATTTTTGGGTCGAGAACCCCGTTTTATTCATGGCTCGAGTGGCATGCTGAGAGTGTTATGACTGAGTGTGGCTGAGGGGCCATGTTGTGAGAATGTTATGATATGAGAGAGGTCGAGGGCCAATATTGTGAGTGATTTATGCCATGATGTGGCTTGTTTATATCGCTTGGGCTTTAGGAGCCCCTCCAGAGTCTGTGCACACCCCCAGTGAGCGCAGGTACCTAATGAATGATGTTGCCCACGGGGCTGCTACTGAGTGATTGTGAGGTTGCTTGATGGGCTAATATTGAGTGATTGTGAGGTTGCCTGATGGGCTAATATTGAGTGACTGTGAGTTTTCCTGATGGGCTGATACTGATGGAAATTGTTACGAGAAATGATTATGGCCCGAAGGGCAGATTTATGATGGTTTTACTAAATTTTCGAACTATGATTTACTTTGATTTTCAAACTGGCTTTTACTGAGAATTTTACTGAGATATATTGATATTATACTTGTTTCAAAGGATTTCTGGAAATTGGTTTTCGAACTTATGTATTTGGTAAATACTTCATGTGACTTGGTGTTTTACTACTGTTTTGTGAATTGGTGTATTTGTGTTGTGTATTTTAAATTTCTCAGACTGTGATTTATTTTTATTACTACTGAGTTGGTGTACTCATCATTACTCCATGTGCCTCTGTGCACAGATTTAGGTACCGACTTGGAGCAGTAGCCGTCTCTGTTCGTTAGCAGCGGTTTACAGGATTTCGAGGTAGCTGTTCAGCGTCCACAGCTTCTCCATTTCCCTTCCTTATTTAATTTAGCATTTCATTCCTAGACTTTATTTAAGACATTAGTAGAGTTAGTTTTATTTCGTAGATGCTCGTGACCATGTTGACTCCAGTCTTGGGAGGTTTTGTTTAGAGTTGTTTAGACTATTATTGGGACGCTAAGACTTAAAGAATTTATTTTATGCTACGATTGATGTTTGTTATTGAATTGTGAAATATTATAATAGATCGAATGGGTAGTTATGTGATGGTTGGATAGCCTAGTTCCACGATAGGCGTCATCACGACCTGTTAGGATTTGGGGTCGTGACAAAATGTAAAAGAGTTTTATAGTTATATGGAGTAGTTTTTTCTTCTCTTTTGCTAGAGGTGAAGTAGTATTTAAATAATTAGAAAAAAAAAAAAAAGTTCCTAACATGATTGCATATGATCATTTACCGAATTAAGTATGATAACATGATAAATTGATAATAAAAGATAAATTTCTCTTTTATTTTAATTTAAATCTAAAAACTTTTATCTATAAATTCAAAATTATCATTTAATTCAAATTCAGTTTATATATATATATATATATTACTTAAACATAGATAATGTTATCATATATTATTGGCATTTATTAGTTTGCCACTTGGCTTAATCATAATGCCAACTATATATGGTAACTTTTTTGTTTTAATGTATATATATAGATATAGATATAGATTAAAAAAGATATCAATGGTCTTTCTTTCCAAACCAATCCAACTAGAAATTAGATTATTTTTCTTGGTCTTTTTCTCTTCGTATTCGAAAGGACAACTACCAGAGTTTTTAAAATGAAATGTAAAATGATACACAAAGCATTTATTTAAGAAAATAATATTAATCTAGACGAAAAATAAAAAAAAATTATTACTCCTTTTGTCCCAATTTATATGATATCAATCGCATTTCAAGTGTCAAATTAAATTCGAACATGAAATCTTCAAATTTAAAATAAAATTTATATATTTAAAAACTATATAAAATGTTGGAAATATTTAAAATACATAAAAAATCACGGTTAAAAAAAACTGATTTAACTCTCAAAATTCAAATGATACCACGTAAATTAGAAGAAAGAACCATTAGAGAATCAAGGAGAAGATTAGGAGAATTGAATAATCTATATTATATTAAAAGGAGAGTAGTGAAGCATGTGGTTAAGCCAAGTGGCAAGCTAAATGTCACGAGCCGAAATCCTACCTTCAGGCCGTGATGGCGTCTAACGTTGAACACGCTAGACAAGCCAACGTTTTGGTTAACTTTACTATTTTCTTTATTTAAGACATCAATAAAAAGGGAAAAGAATGAATATGAATAATTAAATAAGGATGCGGAAGCTATGAGTTACCAACTTAATGTAATAAATATTACCAAATTTCCGTACATGATCCCCCAGAACTGGTGTCACAAAATCTCACGGACAGTCTAAGATTTCTACAACAAGAGTCTGAAATGAACAAGTACAAATGTCTTGGATACAAAATGAGACAGAAAGGAAAAGATAGATGGTGACGCCAAGGCCCACGAACGTCTGGGGGACTACCTCGATATCGCCTGTATGGACTGAAGGATACTCCCTCTGTCAGTGTCCACGGAGTCCGGCTACGTAATCTGCACAACATAAAGAAGTGCATGTGTAGTATCAGTACAACCGACCCCATGTACTGAGTAAGTGCCGAGCCTAACCACGGCGAAGTAGTGACGAGGCTAGACACGACAACCACAAATCACCTGTACAGTTCTACAATATAACAGGGAAATAACAGGAAATAAACATTTAAGTACGGCAAGACAGGGGACAAATAATAGGGGAAACAAGAGAGAACAATAATGAATAACTGGGCGAGGCAACAATATAGAAGAGTAAAGTCAACAGGAAGTAACAACATAAACAAATATGTACACGGCATCACCCTTCGTGCTTCACTCTCATCCTTACCAAAACAAGTACACGGCATCACCCTTCGTGCTTTTACTCTCGTCCTCACAATGCAATAAATAAATAAAAGGGCACGCCATGTTCCTTCGTGCTTTTAAATGTAAAATCATGGCACGACATCACCCTTCGTGCTTTTACTCTCTTCCTCACAATGCAATGAATGAAATGAATACACGGCATCACCTTTCGTGCTTGACACTCTTCCTCACCAATCAACATCAAACAACAACTTGGCAAGGAAATCAACAGTAGGATTACAATTCATAACCATCCAGCAAGGGGATAACAACCAAAAATATTACCGCCCGTCAAGGGACTCAGCTATAACCAATCTCATACGAGTATATAACTTAATAAAATCAGTGCTCAACTGAAACAACTTATCACAAATCCTTAATCAGGTATTCTCAGCAATTGAACAACTTCCAAAATGAATCTACTTCATAACACAATGAATATCAAAGCAATAACATGTAATACACTAAGACCGAGACAAACAATATATAGGTACTTGTCACCTCACATATACATTGAACATGATTGAAACAAGTAGCACATACGACTCAACACCTATTCTCTCAACCTAAAGTTAGGCCAAACACTTACCTCGGCTCCAAGAATGCCAATCAAGCCTCTAACACCGCTTTTCCTCTCGACCTCGACTCCGGAACGATCGTATCTAGACATATTTGACTCAATAATATCAATAAAGGCTAAACAATACAATTCCAAGCCTAATTATAGAATTCCCAACATTCTTCCAAAAATTCCAAAATTCGACCCCGGGCCTGCTTGTCAAAACACGAGGTTCGGACCAAAACCCGATCATCCATTCCCTCACGAGCCCGAATATACATTTTTTTTTTAAATCCGACCCCAAAACGAGGTCTAATCCCCAAAAATTCAAAAAGCCTTAATTCTACCCAAAACCCCAATTTCTACCCTTAAATTCCATGATTTTAGGCCTAGAATCTATTAATTGTTGATGAAAATGGAAGAAAATGAGTTAAGATCACTTACCTACGAAGCTATACTGAAAAAGTCTCCCAAGAATCGCCCAAGAAGAGTGGAGAAGAAGAAGTTCGAGAAAAATGGGTTTAATCTCGTATGGTTTCTGTTTCGAACTTTTAAAATAACTGGGCAACTTTACCTTACGCGATCGCGATGATCAGGCCGCGATCGCAGAGCTTAATGGACCCCCTGCTACGCGATCGCGAAGAAAAGAGTGCGATAGCAGAATGGACTGGACGCTGACATGCGCGATCGCGACCCAAAACCCGCGTTCGCACTGAACACTTGCTACCCAGCCCCCAGCCCCACAGTACCCCTACGCGATCGCGATTGAAGGGGTGCGTTCGCGTAGAGCTAGAACCCTAAGGCTCCGTGTTCGCACCCAGCTCTTTGCGTTCGCGCAGAGCAAAACAACCCCCTACCCAATTTGAACATCGTGGTCGCGTGCTTCACACTGCAATCGCAGAGAGGAAAAGACTAGACACCAGATACAGCAGCAAAAACCAGAAATTTCTAAGGCATTTTGCACTCCGACACCTACCCGAAACTCACCCGAGCCCTTGGGGCTCAAAACCAAATATACACACATCCTCATAAACATCCTACAGACTTATTCGAGTAATTAAACCACCAAAATAACATCATAAACATCAAATTAAACCTCAACATCTATAGAAAATTCTCAAAACTTCATAACTTTCAAATTTTCAGTTTTTAGTCCGAATCACGTCAAACTAAGTCCGTTTCTTACCAAATTTCACAGATAACACATAATAAGCATATTGAACCTGTTCCGGGCTCCGGAACCATGATACGGGCCCGATAACACAGGTTTCACATAAATTCTCATTTTTAAAAACCTTTATATTTTTTAGAAAATAATTTTCTTTAAAAATTCATTTCTCGGACTTGGGACCTCGGACTCCGATTCCGGGCATACGCCCAAGTCCCATATTTTCCTACGGACCCTCCGGGACTGTCAAATCACAGGTCTGGGTTCGTTTACCAAAAATGTTGACCAAAGTCAACTTAATTCAAATAATTATCATAAATTTAACATTTTATCAATTTTCCACATAAAGGCTTCCCGGCTACACGTCCGGGATGTACACGCACATCGAGGTGAGATAAACGGAGGCTTTCAGGGCCTCGAAACATCGATTAAGTTAAAATTACACGGGATGACCTTTTGGGTCATCACAATGTCTACATCTAAAACAAACGTTTGTCCTCGAACGGACATAGGAAGGTACCTGAATCGCGGAAAAGATGGGGATATCGTCTCCGCATATAGAAATCGGACTCCCAGGTAGCTGCCTCAACAGGCGGACCTCTCCACTGAACACGAACCAAAGGATAACTCTTCGATCTCAACTGACGAACCTGCCGAGCTAAAATGGCTACCGGCTCCTCCTCATAAGACAAATCCTTTTCCAACTGGACACCGCTGAAGTCAAGTACATGAGATGGATCCGCAATATACCTCCGAAGCATAGATACATGAAACACCGGATGCACGGCTGATAAACTTGGTGGAAAAGCAAGTCTGTAGGCCACCTCTCCTACCTTATCCAGAATCTCAAATGGACCAATGTACCTAGGGCTCAACTTGACCTTCTTTCCGAACATCATCACGCCCTTCATGGGCGACACCTGAAGAAATACCTGGTCTCCTATCATAAATGCCAAATCTCAAACTCTGCGATCCGCATAACTCCTCTGCCTGGACTGAGCTATACGAAGTCTATTCTGAATGACCTTCACCTTGTCCAAGGCATCCTGGACTAACTCAGGACCCAACAATCTAGCCTCTCCCGGCTCAAACCATCCGACTGGCGACCGACACCGCCTACCATACAACGCCTCATACGGAGCCATCTGAATGCTCGACTGATAACTGTTGTTGTAGGCAAACTCATCTAAGGGCAAGAACTGATCCCATGATCCTCCAAAATCAATGACACATGCCCGCAATATATCCTCCAAAATATGAATGGTACGCTCGGATTGTCCGTCCGTTTGAGGATGAAATGTTGTGCTCAACTCAACCCATGTGCCCAGCTCATGCTGAAATACTCTCCAGAAATGAGAGGTAAACTGAGTACCTCGGTCTGAAATAATGGATACGGGCACACCATGCAATCGAACAATCTCTCTCATATAGATCTTTACCAATTTCTCCGCTGAATACGAAACTGATACAGGAATGAAGTGCGCTGACTTGGTCAGCCTATCCACAATGACCCACACTGTGTCAAACATCTTCTGAGTATGTGGGAGTCCAACTACGAAATCTATGGTGATACGCTCCCACTTCCACTCGGGAAGCTCAATCTGCTGCATCAAACCACCGGGTCTCTGGTGCTCGTATTTAACCTGCTGACAGTTCAAGCACCGAGCTACATATGCTACAATATCCTTCTTCATCCTCCGCCACCAATAATGTTGTCGCAAGTCCTGGTACATCTTTGCGGCGCCCGAATGAATGGAATACCGGGAACTATGGCCTCCTGCAATATCAACTCACGGATGCCATCAACATCAGGTACACAAATACGACCCTGCATCCTCAAAACCCCCTCATCATCAACTGTAATCTGCTTGGTACCTTCGTGTCGGACCGTATCTCTAAGAACACATAAATGACGATCATCATACTGCCTGGACAGAATACGATAATATAATGAAGAACGGGCCACAGTATGGGCCAAAACACTGCCAGTCTCAGAAACCTCCAATCTCATGAACCGGTTGGCCAAAGCCTGAACATCCAAAGCAAGTGGTTGCTCTCCGACTGATAGATAAGCGAGACTACCCATACTGGCTGACTTCCGGTTCAAAGCATCGGCCACCACATTGACCTTCCCCGGATGATACAAGATGGTAATGTCGTAGTCTTTCAGCAACTCTAACCATCTTCTCTGCCTCATATTCAACTCTTTCTGCTTGAATAGATATTGCAAACTCTTATGATCCATGAACACCTCACATGGCACCCCATACAGATAATGCCTCCAAATCTTCAACGCATGAACAATAGCTGCTAACTCTAAATCATGGACTGGATAGTTCTTCTCATGAACCTTCAACTGACGTGAATCATAAGTTATAACCTTGCCCTCCTGCATCAAGACTGCCCCAAGTCAAACCCGTGAAGCATCACAATACACGGTATAAGGCCCTGAACCTGTGGGCAAAACTAACACTGGTGTCATGGTCAAGGCTGTCTTGAGCTTCAGAAAGCTCGCTTCAAACTCATCAGACCACTTGAATTGGGCACCCTTCTGGGTCAACCTGGTCATCGGGGTTGCGATAGATGAAAATCCCTCCACAAAGCGGAGATAATAACCTGCTAAGCCCAAGAAACTACGGATCTCTGTAGCTGAGGTGGGTCTAGGCCAATCTCTGACTGCTGAAATCTTCTTGGGATCCACCTGAATACCCCCTGCCGACACAACATGTCCCAGAAATTCCACCGAACTCAACCATAACTCACACTTAGAAAATTTGGCATACAACTGACTATCCCTCAGAGTCTAGAGGACGACTTGAAGGTGCTGCTCGTGCTACTCTCGGCTACGGGAGTAAATCAAAATATCATCAATGAAGACTATAATAAACGGGTCCAAATAGGGACTGAACACCCGGTTCATCAACTCCATAAAAGCATCGGGGGAATTTGTCAACCCAAATGACATCACCAAGAACTCATAATGCCATACCGAGTGCGGAAGGCTGTCTTAGGGACATCGGATGTCACGACCCAAATTCCCACCCTTTAGGCCGTGACTGCGCCTAACGTTGAACCCGCT